>APFE030333487.1:4464-99549 GCA_000404065.3 Pinus taeda
AAGATTCTTAATTTATAAATAGATTGTCTTACAATACCATGGCTTATCAATACCGCATGCCCAAATACCATAACCTACGCTATATGACACTTGTCCATATAACATTTTTTTGTAATTAATCAATTTAATTAAAAAGATAAGAAGCACATAACTCCTTTGGAGATAAATCTCAATCATTGATTTGTGAATACTACCAATAATTTATAATATTCCTTGAATATTAAATCCCTACCATCCATCTAACAATTATGATAATTAAACTAAAATTATGAAATCCCTATTTCAAAATAAACATACACATTAATAAAAACTTAATATAGTAATATCTCAAAAATTCCCTCAACCAAAATTAAACATTATATATAATTTATTATAAAATTTATTTATTTATTTATAAAATTTGTACTAATTTGGAGTACTCTAAGTAACTAGAGAAAGAAATTAATGAGGGGTCCACCACTAGATGTCGGTATTGGGGATTGGTTGTTAAACCTATGAAGTCAAATGCTGGAATTTTTTTATAAAGTTAAATAATACAGTAACAATAGATCTGCGTCCACATTTCAGGCCTAATACCGTACACATATGCATTCCAAGTTTAAATTGCGTTCTGAGTTGGGAAACATGTGGAGTATGTAGAGTGATCAGATTAAGCGCATTTTGTAGAGACGGTTAATCTCTCTTGCCCTTGGAGAGCTGAGACCTATTTCTAGTTCTTCCTGCCAGCATTTACAAAGAGAAGATCTGGTCAGCATGGGCAATGAGATCTTTGAGTCTGAATGGACAATGTATCTAGATCAATCTCTAGATAGTTGGACACATGACAATGTAACCAGCCAGTTTGATACTGAGCAGCTCCAAAATAAAGAGTTTCAGTGTGTAGAGAATGCTAAGGACACCCAACTATGATTATCTAGCTTCGAGCATTACAGGCAATGAGGAGGACTCTTCCATGGCTTTGGATGCTTGGTCTCGTCCTCAAAAGCTGCCTCTACCTCTGCATGCGGAGGATATTAAGTTTGAGTGGCTGTTGGTTCTTATTCCTTAGTTTCTAAATGAAAATGAGGTGCTTGTGATAAAAATGAGCATTTAAATGAAAATGAGGTGCTTGTGATAAAAATGAGCATTTATAGTGCATGGCATCTGGTTCCTCCATGAATGTGAATTTCACAAGGAGAAATGTATGAAAGGTGGGAAAAGAGGAGGATGAGTATGAGTTTTCTCTATTTTTCCCGGACACAGTAAGCTCTCCTATCCACAGATAAGAGGTATATATTATGTTTTTCATATATTTGTTTGCGTCATGAAACATAAAAATAATGTTAAGATATTTTTCAAAAAGATAACATTAATTTTAGAAATAAATAGGTGGTGTTGTCATTTTCTTTTACATAGATAGTTGTTGTCTTTTTTTTATCTATATTAAATTCTTAGAGTTATAATATATTTGGTACCTGAAAGCCTCTGGTAATATTGATTATATAACCATATTAATTATATAATCAAATTATATAACCATATTAATTATATAATCAAATTACCTGCTCGATGTCTTGGTAGCAAGAGCATGTAGGTGTTTTTTCCGTTTTTTTTTTTAATTCAGAGAAAATAGATAATACAGACAGATATTTGTAGTAGATAGTGATTTTAGTATATGTTGAAAATAAATCCAAATATATATGGGCATAAGATAAGAAAATAGACAATACTGACATATATCTATAGTAGAAAATGATTTTAGTATATGTTGAAAATGAATCCAAATATATATGGATATAAGATAAAAGGGTGTTTTCCCCAGTTTTTTTTGAATTTAAAGAAAATAGATAATACAGACAGATATTTGTAGTAGACAGTGATTTTAGTATATGTTGAAAATAAATCCAAATATATATGGGTATAAGATAAGAAAATAGACAATACAGACAGATATCTATAGTAGACAATGATTTTAGTATATGTTGAAAATGAATCCAAATATATATGGATATAAGATAAAAAGGGTTTAAAATAGTTCATCAAAATGCTAGGCACTTCTTTGGCATCAGAAGAATATACATTTTGCTGGAATAATCTCAATAATGCATTTCCTCTGAAGTCACTGTACTTGTTTTTTTGGGTTAGCTCATAATCTGTTCTGGTCTCATTTAATTTAGACCACCCACCTGATATATACATATTTTAATGTAGCAGGGTGGCTTTTTGGAAAGCGAAGTGAATATGGAACAAAAACTGCAGCTACGACCAGTCGAAAGCCTTGATTATAGCCTTGATGATAATGAGGTGAAAATTTCCAAAATCTTGTTGAACTGAACTTAATTTTATCGTGGATTTTGAAAGATAACCAATAGGAAAGAAAAAAGTATATATTTATTTATCAAATTTCAGAATATTTTAAAAATCCTCAATCGAAACATAACAATAAAGTTCAAATATGTGGTTTTTTTATCTCATCCTATGACTTGTAAAATTTAAATATGCGGTTTTTTATCTCATCCGGTCACTGATAACATGGTACAATGATTGTATTATTTGTCTACTAAATTTCAGAATATTTTAGAAATCCTCAATCAAAACATAACCATAAAATTCAAATAAGAAATTAATTAATATTTTTTCTTTAGGTAAAGTTAGAAAAAATTGTTTATTTTATTTAAATTTAATTTTAAGTACAATTTAAATATAGATTTTTTGTGAATTAGGAGAATACTGAATGAATATAAGAAATATAAATTAAATATTTTTTGCCTTTAAGTAAAGATTGTAGAACCAACGAGAGAGTGTGTATTTTATATAGAATTTAATTTTAAGGTACCACACGTTTAAAAATCGGTGTAGTTCGGGAACGAGATATAATTAGTTAACTGTAAAATATAATCTTTATTTTCTATTTATTAACAATTTATATTTAGGTAGAAGTATTGGATAAGAAAGAGGTATGTGACGATCGTGGGGACTGCTCTAAAAATAATACGGAGGAGAGATTCGTGTCCGCTGAAACGGGCGCTGCGCCCTACGAATAAATTAAAACAAATATAATAACAGAGAAATAATTTATAGTGAAATTTTGTATTTCATTTGTAATTGTTTTTTTATTTTATTTTATTTTTAGTGTATATAGATAAATGATTGGAAATAAAGAAAATTCTAATTTCATATAGAAAGATAAAATAATTGAAAGTTAAAAAATGTTAATTTAAGTTATAATTGATTTTTGGTTGTTAGCATATGAGAGTTGTTTACTTTTTTCACTACTCACTATAAGGTTGAGAAATGAGGTTTGACACATCACACTTATGCAATATTAATATTACAATCGAATATAAAAGATATGTGTTATTCATTCCATGTTTAACATAGAGTTGACATGATATTTTAAATACATCTATTAATAATAAAAAAAATATTTCCATAAATGATATTTAATATCAATTGTAGAGCAATTGAAATTGAAATTTTTAATTTTATATATAAAGGACACATAAAAAAATTTTCTTGTTATATTGAATATATATTCTTATATGAGTGAGGTGGTAATCAAATATTTGAAAGACCATATAAGTGTAACAATGATATCCTCATAATCTTACCAGATATAAATCACCATTATAATAAATGAATTTCTCATGATTAAAATGCCTTATAAATATGTTACTCTAAATGAAGAAAACTTGTAAATTCTTTCTTTTATATAGATATATATATGTTAGCCTCTAATTTATTGAAAGATGAAGAGAAATGAAATCTCTTCACATACGCTTAAAAAAAATAATAAATTAATTATTATTATTATTAAATAATCAAATAATGTATTTTATTTTTATTTATTTGATTAAATTGATCAAGCGGTATGCTAATATTTTTTCAGGGTTTCCTCGGTGTAAGCGGTATGCTATTTTTTTTAGGGTTTCCTCGGTGTAAGGGTTTTTTGTTGCTCCATTGCGCAGTGCTTCTTGATCGGTCGTTTTTATTGTGTTGCTTGCTTAATGGGCCGATCAATTTAAGCAGCGACTATCACAGACGAAAGATATCCGAAATTCGACGCTAATTCGATTGTGATAACTCGCCATGATTTTAGCCATTTTTGCTTGAACTACGTACATGAAGATTCTTAACATCTCATATTTTTGTCATTAAATCAAAAGTTATATAACTCCACTAAATTACTTTAATTTTGGAGATGAGTAAAATTACATTTTATGGTGCTAGCAGAGTTGAAATTTCAGAGATGAGTAAAATTACATTTTATGGTGCAGCAGAGTTGAAATTTCAAAACAAACTTATTCGATTAAATTTAAAAAATTTTACACTTCTTTAACTAGTTTTCACAATTTTAACCAAAAAAACAAAACTTTAGCTATTTTATAAAATTTCTTTAAACAGTTTTCACAATTTTAACCAGAAAACACTTTAACTATTTTATAAAATTTCAAATAATAAAATTTTATTATTTATAAAATTTCAAATAATATTTAATAGGCCAATCATCCCGTGACAAACTATCTGCATTGTCAAATTCCATCCCATCCTTGTGTGCGAGGGATTTTCAATAGCTAAAACGGAATGTCCCTCATCTTACGTCAAAATACAATATTCAGGATGAATTTTAATTTGCTTCGAGAAACCTGACCAGCTTCATTTAATTTCGATTTGGATGAATAATTACTTACAGTGAACAGTCATTTCTGCAGTTATAACTCGTATCTTAGTGGGGTGCTGAGAGCGTTAATATATGTATGATGATTTAACAGTGATATCTGTAGCAATTGGTTTGTTTTTAATATGGTTTGTTAGGCGCTCGGCAAACTCCGAATAAATCCTATATTGAGATATTTAAATGGAACATTTTTTTTAATTTTAATCTTTATTATTATTTAATATAAATATTATAGTCTATAAATTTAAATAACTAAAAATATGTTTCTTCAGTTTGAGTTGAGCCCAACCTCAGTTAATCGTTTCTTTGGTTTGAGTTGAGCTCTAGTCGAGAGCCAACCCCAACTGTTCGGGTAGATCCAAAGTAGTCGTCTTGTCATGGAGGAGAGTAGAAAAACCAACCAACTCTAACTTATGTGGGGTCCAATTGGCTTGGTTGGGCCTCGAAGTGGTTGGGGCCAGCCATGGAAAAAGGAAGCAGGTAGTAAGCAAAGCCCCATCTCACAACCTCAGGTGGAACTCACGAGCTTGAAAAGGGGAATTATGGGCTCATTGAGTTGGAATGCTAGCTATGCTAAAGTGTGGTTGCACTAACAAGAAATATGGAGTAGCCAAGAGACAATAAAGGATGAATCATTGGAGTTTGCAGATATACGAGTTCATTGTTGTGATTTAAGGTGAGGAGAGCTAGTTTAGTGGGCCCATAACCCACAGGTTCATGAGATTTAATCCATCTAGAGGTAAAAAATTGTAGACCCCTGGATCATCTGTGTTAAGTGGTCTCAAAGCAAAAAAAGAATTCCTAATGAATGTGAACAACTTCTAGGTGCGGTTGGGTAGAAGTTGTTGTGGAAATTCCAGAACTGTGGTTGTGGGTAGAATTGTCAAGAGAAGTGAGTAGCATTCAATAACCAAAGGAGCAGAGGGAGATCAAGAAGGTTCCAAAGGAGGTGAACCTATGATGCCAAAAAACTAAGGACATGAGAGAGCATGGTGAGGTGTCAGTGGAGGCTTGTTTGTAGCTCACGGTTGAGTTCGAGAAAAAGTTCAATGATACATGTGGTGAAGGAAGACTGAAGTGAGGATGAATGAGATGCAACAATGAAGCACATGACTAGGAGATCATGAATAAGTTCAAGCGCATAAGTCTCATGCAGGAGAATTGACCCCCCTAATCAAAATTGATAATTCAACCATCTTGAAGGTGAATACACAGCGATGTGGCCGAGGGGATGTGGTTTTCCTCACAAATTGTGTTACCACAAATTGATTTGTTCTGTAATTACTATTTTGCAATGTGCATTTAGTAAAATATGGAGAGGATCGTGGATCAAAAATAATGCATGATACTTTTTTTCTCTTTATATATATATGTAGTATTTGGACATGTTAAAGGGCGACCATTACAATGGATATATGACCCACCATGGTGCCATAATATAGTGTGAAGGCGATCGACCAATGCAAATTAGGCCCAAAGAGGCCTCACTATGTAATTAGCTTGATATTAATGAAATTCATATCTATGTGTTTTAATTTCACATCTTCTATGTGTAGCCTATGCTGAGTGAAATCTATTTGGTCAATCGTGAGAGGCATAATAGTATAGAATGATATAGAGTTGTCTATGTATAACATGAGATCTCTCCGTAGACTTCAAAGTGGGGGGCTACAAATTGAATAAGGCTTGGCCATGAGTTCAGGCCCGAGTATTATTTTTTATGTATAAATGAAGGACGTGTAGCAGTGGAAGCATGTTTGAAGTTTCAATGAGGAGTTTGGAATCATTTTAGATAGGAATGTCCTACTAGTTGATCCCAACCTCCGTAGTCATCCTGACCTCAGTTTATCATTTCTTTAGTTCGAGCTAAGTTCCAGTCGAGAGTTGACCCTGATTCAGTGTTTGGTCGGGCCCCAAAGTAGTCGTCTTATCATGGAGGAGAGTAGGGTGACCAAACAATTGTGACTCAGGTGGGGTCTAATTGGCTTGGTCGAGCCTCGAAGTGGTGGGCTAGCTTTGGAAAAAGGAAGCAAGGAGTAAGAAAATCCCTAACTCTTGATCTTAGGTGGGACACGTGAGCTTCTACCAGGGAATTGTGGGTAGAGCAAGATGGAACGTCGATTATGTTGAAGTGCAGCTGCATCAAGAAGAAATATGGAGCAGCCGAGAGAGGGAAGAGGATGAAGCATTGAAGTTTAGATTTTTACGAGCTCATTGTTGTGATTTAAGGCGACGAGAGCCAGTTTAGTGGCCCCATAACCCACAAGCTCATGATATTTGAGCCATCCGGAGGTCAAAATTTGCAAACCCTTGGGTTGTTTGCATCAAGTGGTAGGTGAACAAATTCCAGGTGTGGTTGGGTAGAATTTTTTACAGAAATTCCATACTTGTGATTTTGGGTAGAATTGTTGAGAAAAATGGAGCTTACAAAAACCAAGGGAGCATATGGAGCTCAAGAAGGTTTCATAGGAGGTGAACATGTGATGCCAAATGACTAAGAGGAGGAGAGAGCATGGTGATGTGTTAATGGATGCTTGGTTGCAACTCACTGCTAAGTTCGAGCAAAATCTCAAGGATAAATGCGGAGAAGGAAAACCAATGTGAGGATGAATGAAATGTAGCTATGAAGCACATGATCAAGAGATCATGAATAATTTCAGGCATAAAAGTTTGATGTAGGAGCATTGACCCCCCTAATCAAAATTGATAATTCAACTGTCAGGTAGGTGAGGATGTGGTAACGTGACTGAGGGGATGTGATTTTCCTCGCAAATTATGTAACCACCAACAAATTTGCTATGTAATTACTATTTCACAATGTGTAGTTAGTAAAATATAGAGAGGATTATGGATCTAAAATTATCCACTATACTATTTTCTCCTCATATATATGAAGCCGTCGGGCATGTTAAGGAATGCCCATTACAATGGAGATCTCGCTCACCATGGCACTAAAATATAGCGTGAAGGCGACCAACCAATGTAAATTAGGCCCATTGAGGCCTCACATTGTAATTAGCTCGATATTAATGAAACTCTATATCTTTGTGTTTTAATTTCACATGTTTTATTTGTAACCTGTGCTAAGTGAAATCTATTTGGTCAATCGTGACACACAAAGTAGTGTAGAATGATATAGAGATGCGTGTGTATGGTGGGAGATCCATGCATAGATGTCAACGTGGGGGATTGCAAATTGAATAAGCCTTCATCATGAGTTAAGGCCATTGAGTATTTTGTCACGTGTACGAAGGAAGGACATGTAGCAGTGGAAGTGTGTTTGAAGTTTTAATGAGGAGAGTGGAATCTTTTCAAACAGGCAAGTCCCACTATCAACCCCGACCTCCCTTCTTTGCTCGACCTCAGTTGATCGTATCTTTAGTTTGAGATGATTTCTAGTCAAGAGCTAACCTTGACTCGGGATTTGGTTGGGCACCAAGGTAGTCTTCTCATCATGGAGGAGAGTACATCGATCAATGGGCTTCGACTTAAGTGGTGTCCACTTGGTTTGGTCAAGCCTCGAAGTGGTCAAGGCCAACCATGGAAAAATAAAGTAGGGAGTAAGCAAAGCCCTGAGTCTGAATCTTAGTTCGTACTCGTGAACTCAGAAAGAGGAATTGTGGGCATAGCAAGTTGGAACGCTAGATATGTTGAAGTGTGGGTGCATCGAGAAGAAATACGAAATAATCAAGACAGAGAAAAGGATGAAGCATTGTAGTTTAAATATTTACAAGTTCATTATTGCGATTTAAGGAGAACTAAACTAAGTTAATGGGCCCATAACCCACAAGCTCATGAGAATTGAGCTATTAGTAGGTTGAAATTTGTAAAGCTTACATAAATTAACCAAAAAACAATAATAAAAAACTTTATTTAAAAAAATATTTCTAAATTATTTTTATTATACTTAAATTAAATTAATTTTTAAATATATTAATATACACATAATTTTTTTTAAATATAGTTTTTTTTGGTAGGTAAGCACCCACGGGGGATTTGGGATTTGAATCAGTGACCTATCGCAAGGAGTGCCTTAACAGTGCACCCATTCACCGTTAGTCCAAAGCCCCTTGGGCTATACTTTTTTAAATATAGTTTCACTTATAGACGAAATAGCTTTTTCATTGGAATTCACAATATTCTGGGAATATAGTTTTAAGATTTGTTGTTGTTTAAAATATATTTTTGAATGCATAAATAGATTCAACGTCCTTGAAAACCTATAAGACACTCTAATTATGAAGATTAAACAATTTAAACTCAAGTTTTTAAAAATCGATAATTTTGATTAAAATTAACCTAATAAAATAGTAAAAAAAAAATCGTCTTCTTTTATATTAAATTATAAAATACTTAAATAATTTCAATATAAATAATTTGAAAATTTTCGGATTGTATATTTAAGATTGAGCGACATTAAGAAAAAATGAAAGAGAAGTCAAACAATTAACTTTATTTTTATATATTTTCAAAATTAGTAATAAACATAATAAAGAAAATCACTCATGCACTTGAAAATGCTAATTTTTAATATTCGATTTTTTCACCTACTCACATTTTCTAATTTCAACTTATTTTGATTATTAAAATTCTGATTGAAACGAGGTTGCCATATTAAAACCTACTTTCAAATAGTGAGAGTGAGCCTTGCTATAATGGCAATTGATATATTGTTTAACTTTGATGGTGGGAAGGTGTAAATTGATCTAAATATAGACCCATAGCTTTATACAATGCAATTTATGATAAAAATAGCTAAAATAACACAATTACAGAAACTCAATCATATATTATGCACAAATAGTGTATATGCAAAGACACTCACACACAGATTTACATTCAGATTACTCTATTAAATAGAGTTTCTGAGATCGAACTTATTCCTAATTTAGATAGAGAGGTTGAGAGAATTTCTCAACCATCACAAACCAATTTCTCAAATATGGAATGTAAGCATTAACTCCAACATCCCCCCTTAATGGTTACATTACATGAGAATAACAAAATAATCAAGCTTATCAGTAGATGCTCCATCAAGTTGCCTCGTAACCCTCGGAAAGGTGTAGTTGGCAAGTTGGATTCCCGAGTTCCCTTCCTCAACTCCCGAATCAAGGACCTCCCGAAGTCAATTACTGGACAACATCCCAATATGTCACATAACCTCATTAGGAAACCACTTCCACGTCTACCACTAATGAGGGATCCTTCCCTAGATCCGCAACTGCCATACTATCTGGACAACCATCCATATTGAGCCTTACTGCTACTTGATCTTTAAGTACTGGCATCAGACACATAGTTGAACCGCTGGTTATTTTTAAAAGAGTTTAATAGGTTCACGAAACCACAAATCAATACACTCAACATGAAAGCTATGCCCACAATTGGGTAGAAGCTGGCCTGTCTCATTCTCCTTGAATTCGCAGAGGCAAACTGCGCACTCCAACCCATCTGCGAAATTCTGCGATTTATAGAGAAAGATGGGCAGAGTCTCTAATACCGCAGCATCCAACCTCACATTCAGCAGAGACACCGGTTCTTCTCCTGTAAACTCGAACCGACTGCAAACAGAAGCTGATCCTCATCGATTTCGTCCATACAATCGAGCAACCCGTCTCCAAATGATGTACAAACACCATGGGAGCTACCCCTGCTATCTTTCAAATTGACAGATAAGAAGAAAAGCCGCAGTTATCAGGGGCAAGTGCCCTGCTCCGTGTAAGCAAAAGGAGACAAGTCATGGAATACATCAGCCACCATTAATAGGCGCTCCTTTCAGAAACCTCTGGTTAAGCGACAAGATGTTCAGAATGGCCAACAGTGTGGGTTAGCGAGCTACAGGAAATAGGCAGGAAGTGGAACCCTAAATAACAATACTTGAGATGTATCTGCCATGAACTCCACCTCTTCCTTTTGTGAGATTGGAATCATACAGTTATGAAATACAATTATATTAAGCACTGCAGGTTGGATCTTGGATTTTACCGCGTCATCAGATCCAGAACACCAACTTTGAGTACGTTAGGGCTGATGCCGAGTCTGCAAGGCATATATTCAACCAACATCGATGCGTGCATAAGAATCCATCCTTTACTGTCAATTGGTCTGTGGTTCAGGTAGACCACCGAGTTTCAACTTCTCTCTGCATTTTGTGTGTGGCCTTTACCTAAGAATCCCATTATGATCGTCGAATCTTGCTATGGCCCTAAATATTAATTTATCCACCCTGCTCAATCGTAATCTCGCCTTGGAGCTCAGAAAGTCTGATAAAACCAGCCTGAGCGGAATGGCATCCGTGGCCTCAGTGGAACGACGTCCGAATGTTACCCTTGATTAGCAGCTGGTGGCACCAATAACCATCTTGTCCTTCTACGAACTGTTAGAGATCAGACGCGTTCTTGTCATCCCCTCTCGCCCTAAGGTACAGGCGTTTGATGATCAGTTTCTTTATTTCATAAGGAAGACCAGGTTCAGGGCCATACTAGCTCTGATACCATGATAAAAATAGCTAAAATAACACAATTACAGAAACTCAATCATATATTTTGCACAAATGGTGTATGTGCAAAGACACTCACACACAGATTTACATTCAGATTACTCTATTAAATAGAGTTTCTGAGATCCAACTTATTCCTAATTTAGATAGAGAGGTTGAGAGAATTTCTCAACCATCACAAACCAATTTCTCAAATATAGAATGTAAGCATTAACTCCAACAATTTATAAAATCGAAAAGACATGATCAATTTTTATATTATCACCGGAAATGTCGAGAGAAAGCGAGATCAAAGTTCCTGTAATGTAACTGATATGCTATCTGTTCATGATTCCATTTGTTGCTCCATTGTGCAGTGCTTCTTGATCGGTCGTATTTATTGTATTGTGTTGCTTACTTAATGGGCGATGACCACCAGATAGGCAGATGGAAGTTTGCAATTAAGAAATTCATTTGTACAAACAACGATCGATTTAAGCGGGACTCAAGAGCGACTATTACGATATATAAAGTTATTATTTTCCGTTACATGGCTACCAAATTCGGTGGAACAGAATGAAATATATCCAAAATTCGACGATTCGATAGGTTGTAGCCTAATCAGCTTTCAAATTTGATCCT
Source organism: Pinus taeda (assembly GCA_000404065.3). Classification (NCBI taxonomy): domain Eukaryota; kingdom Viridiplantae; phylum Streptophyta; class Pinopsida; order Pinales; family Pinaceae; genus Pinus; species Pinus taeda. The sequence continues at coordinate 16,242 of APFE030333487.1, forward strand.
AGGATTTTGATAAAATAAAATCCGTTATAAATTTTTGTTTGTAAATGTAAATTATAGTTGTTAAATTTTAAGATTTTGGGTATTTCAGAATTTGTTATGAACTATAAAAAATTCAAACACTCTTACTGAAATATTTAAATTTTTTAAAGCCAAATTTGAACCATCTTTGATCCTATGGAAAAAAATTAGAAAAAATTACCTCTGGCCAGATGACTTTTGATAACTCGTTTGTTTTGCGCTTTTCGTGGGAATTTACGGACATGACATCTCATATTTTTGTCATATAGAGAAATTATACTTGAAAAACCAGAAAAGCTTCCAAAAAGTTTCACTAAACACAACTCTTTTGTCATTTAGAGAAATTATACTTGAAAAACCAGAAAAGCTTCCAAAAAGTTTCACTAAACACAACTCTAATAATATTGATAAGGTGCAAAATAGATGGTAAGGTTCTTTATCTTATTGGGTTAAAAGACCATTTAGATGTCCTTGGATAATGATTTCTTAACCTACTCACATAAACTAGTAAACAAAAGAATTACAAATTATAATTAAAAAAATGAATTTAATTTTTTTAGTAAATTTAAAGTAAATTATTTTTAAATATTGTTAAATATACACTTAATTTTTTTATATATTAAATTGTAAACTATTTAAATACTTTATATATAACGATTTCAAAATTTCCATTTTTGTTTTAACTCATGGAGATTTCATCTTTTAAATCTCATACTTTACATATTACTTCATAACACAAAGAGCAAATTAAACTACATTATGTGGGCTACATTTTTAATTTTGGATGATATATTTAAGATTGAGAGATAAAATGAATGCTGAAACCATTAACTTTGTTTTTATATATTTTTAAAAATTTATAATCAATATAAAAAAGACTATCACCCTTATTAAAAATGCTTATTTTTCACATTTGATTATTTATAATGCAAATTATTTAGTATAGTATGATAATTAATTTTATTCAGTTTAATATTGGTTTAATTCATTAATTTTTAGAAAGTAAAAATTATTTTTAATTTATTTATTTTTTTTGCCAACAAAATTAAGTGAAGCATTTTAAAATTATTATATTTTTAATGACTTAAAAAGTTAGATAAATACGTATTATAATAAAATACTTTGAAAATATTTAATATTTAATATGGATCTATTTATAACATTTTAAAAATAAAGTGATTTTCATTTTCAATTTTTTTTAGTATCACAAAGATGACAAACTAGATTTTTTTTTTATCCATGACCTTTTTAGGAATAACATAATGTTATATTTCTCTGTGGAGTAGGGAAATTTAGTTCTAGTTTTAATGTTAATGTTACATTGTTATATTAATGTAACATAAATACATTGGTTTATTTATTGTTGATCATGGTCAAACTAATTCAACCGTGTTAATCCACAGTCAACAATTTCCATTCTCAGGCAACCTCACCAATAATACTCAATTGTAGTAAACCAAAGTCAACCATAATCTTACCCTTAATCAATGGTCAAACATGGTAATAATTTTCAATCATGATCAACTGAGGTCAACCTTGGTAATCATTGTCAATTATGGTCAACAAGGGTAACCCATGAAAATCATTGTAAATTACATTTAATTGAGGTCAACCATCATCTACCTTGACCAACAATGGTCAACCCTCATCAACCATGGTCAACCTCATCAACCCACTTCAATGATTAACGTAACTATTTTTGTAAAGCTAATGTAACATTAGCATTAACATTAATGTAAGATCAACCATGGTCAACATTAATGTAACATTACTGTAACCATGTAACAATGGTCAACCATGGTAAACAAAGGTCAACCAAAATATTTTATCTTAATCTTTGATCAACCATGTAATCATTATTAATCATTGTCAGCTAAGGTCAACCATGCTCTGACTTAAAAAACAATGATTGACCCTCTTCAACCATAGTCCATATTCTCTCAGCTACCGGAATTAACCAAGATCTTTTGCTTCTGTGATGTTAGCAAAATTTCATGTGAAAGAGTATAAAAAACCACATGTGCATACTTTAAAGAAGAGGAAACATAAAGGCAACCATCAAACATAGAACACACACAACTTGGTAATGGATTTAATCTAGTGTGGACTACGTCTCCGGGCCTAGTGTCAAGAGTGGGGAGAATGCTTCATTAAATGCCGCAAGATGATGATGAGTACATGATATATTCTTCGTCAATACAAGGAATAACTCTCTTAACTAGAGTGGCGTGTCTCGTACATGACACTCTTCTACGATAAATCTCACTCATAAAAGCTCTCATTCAACATGACAACATATCAATTCTCACATGAAGTGGCATAGAAGGATGCTCCAACAAAATGGCAAACAATGATCTCAACATCAAATCATGATCTCAACAAAATTCAAAAGAAGACATGGCATAAGTTCATCTTATACCTCCACTTCTATGGATAACCTAAAAATACACACCTTGGCTAAAAAAAATTGATTACGTAGTTGCATTCCTGGTGAAAAATCATGAAATTTGACAGTAAGCTTGACCCCCTTCTGAATCGGTCAAAATCTGGACCTTCGGGAACTCAAAGATTCCCCAATTATTCCTTCCCTCATGTTGAATGAAATTCTACTGCTCATACGAAGATTCTAATCACACCATTGTGCTCCTTGCAAAAAACTAGTTCAAATGAGTATAAGCTTGACATATTTCTAACACCTTCAAAACTTTTCCCCAAGGAATCTTAAAGATTCCTCATGCATAATATTATTAGAAATATTCCCTAACATATGCTCTAACAATATTTCTAGAATCTTCTTGAGATTCATGTCTTCATTGGCCTACCTGTGCCCTCATCTCTCATGTATTCTTCATGGTTCCCTTTGAACAATTTGAATGACATTTTATAACAAAGTGTGAGGCTAAGTAAGACAAAGTGTGTGGTTGGCATAATGGTTAGCATAGTCATATTAAGTTACTTGTTGCTGGATAGGTTTTGGGTTCAAAACCCATGGACTCCCAATTTTACTTTTATATGGTTTTAATATAGTTTTCAATCCATATAATATATGGAAATTGTATGTCCATATTGTAATGACTCCCAAAAAGATGAGAATAAGAGAAAAATCGAGGTTGCACCAAGCCAAGGCTACTTGGGCCTAATTTTAGGTTCCATGTGGCACCAAAATATTAGACCATGTGGTAGGTTCTCATTGGTCCACATTATATGCCACTTCTATCACTTACTTGCCATGTGTCGACTTGTGGTGTTGCCACATCACCTGCTTTTGGGTCCACCTAGTTTGTTGAATAGGTTGCCACATTGGCTATGTGGGTCCTACTAGGCTTTTTTACTTCTCTGCCATGTGTCATATGTATGACCATCCACGCGGAAAAAGGTTGAATTTGACTTTGACTTTTTTGTTGTTTGGTACAAACTTCAGACTACAATAACTCTCTCATATGGAATCAGATTAAGTCATTGTCTGTGTCATTAGAAAGATATTCCCAAGCTCTATGACTTAGTGATGGTTTCATAAAATTTTGAATAGTTTCATTTTTGAGGTTTGTTAGAGCCACCTAGATCATTCCTCAGCACTGAGGAGCTTTTCGTCCTCCAAAAGCATAAACATTATCTACAATATTTTGTACTCCCTCATCTACACCAAAAGTTACCTAACAGGCGACGCTTTCTTCTCCTTCAACTTAGTACTTTGAAGCCATAAGTGATGAATCGACATATGTATCCTATGCAAACATGTAGTACAATTTGCAAAATACATTTTCTTTTACAATACCTATCATGAGCCAAGAAAAAGCTCATACTTTTCATGAGTTAATAACACACTCTTTGGTCAAGTTTATATCAGAATCATAATAGAAACCAATACCCTAGATTATCAACAAGAGGCCAAAAACATCATCATGTTGAATTTGTAAGTGATGGGGAATACTTCATCACTTTTATAATCATTTCACAACATTTGATTTATAGATTGTGGCCATGAAAAAATAATATATCTAATAAAACCATCTTTCACTCAACAAAGTGAATGGATCACCTCCTTATAGTTGATTCGCTTGTTGAATAACCTCGTTGGCTAGTTCCTGCACAGGCACTTTGTCCTTCTTGAGATGTTTCTTTGGATGGAGCTTCTAACACGTGGCTATTTGATGTCCACCTTTGTTGCAACGAATGCAAAAATTCTTCTTTGTCCAAACCTGCTTAACCTTCTTCCTTCCCTAATGTGGAGAAGGCATTTCACATATTATCCTCTTTCTTGTTGACATCTTTTTCCAACACTTGGTAACAAGATAGTTATACAAGCCACAAAAACTACATGTTTTTCTATACCATGATTTTTTCTCACCATTAATCTTCTTGTTATCAAAATGAACATTAGAAAACCGAAAATTTTTATACCTTTCTTGGTTATCTTTGGTGCAATCCTGGCAATGGGAGATTGCCTTAGCTCTTCCTCTGTAATGTGCACTATCATGGGAAGATTGTGATGTGTTCCCATCATTCTATTTTCTTGATGATTTGGGCAATGGTTTGGATTCTTTGCCTAAATAACCCCTTGCTCCTGCTACCTTTGAGCATTTTCCTTTCGTGTACCCCAATCCTGAAATGGATACCTCAAGGCTTCCAACAACAATAACATCATGGGAAAATGAAGTTGAAGAACTATCAACATTGTTTACCTCAGTTGTGGATTATGAAGCAAGTGATGATGGCTTCACCAAGCCTTTGTTACACTCCATCTTTCCCTAGGCCTTTTTTGTGGCTCATAATTGAAGTTGCAATCTCTGCTTCTCCTCTTCTGCTTCTTATAGAAGTCTTTTGAATTCAACATTCTATGTTTGAAGCCTTTGGTTGATCTCTCCATTTGAATGATGAGAAGAAGATGAATAAGATGTATATTCACTCGAAGATGGACATGGATCATTGTCCTTTTCTCTCTCTTTCTCCTATTCCTATTTTCCATTATCTCCTCATAACATGCATATACTATATCTACCATGATTTCCATCTTGTATAAGGCCTCGTACATATCCTTGTGATCCTCCATTTTATTTTCTTGTTGCACATTCAATCTTTGGTTATCATTCACACTCACAATTTGCATCAACAAGGGGACTGCTCTGATACCAAACTTGATCCAGATTCTCTTAGCTACCAGAATTAACCAAGATCTTTTACTTCTGTGATGTTAGTAGAATTGCATGTGAAAGAGTATAAGAAAACACATGTGCATATTTTAAAGAATAGGAAACATAAAGGAGACCATCAAATCAAAGAACACATAAAACTTGATAATGGAGTTTTTCTAGTGTGGACTACGTCTTTGGACACGGTGTCAAGGGTGGGGAGGCTGCTTGATTAAATGGAGCAAGATGACTTGATGAGCACATGATGTATTATTTTTCAATACAAGGAAGAAATCCCTTAACTAGAGTGTCATGTCTCTCCATGAGATTCTCTTTTATAAGAACTCTCACTCATAAAAGCTCTCCTTTGGCATGACAAAATATCAAACTCTCTTATGAAGTGGCATATAAGGATCCTCCAACAAAATGAAAAACAAGGATCTCAACATCAAATCATCATCTCAGAAAAAATAAAAAGAATACATGTCATAATTGCATCTTATACATCGACTTCTAGGGATGGCCTAAAAATGCACACCTCTGCTGAAGCAATAGGCTACACGGTTGAATTCCTAGCGAAAAATCATGAAATATGATTGTAAACTTAACCCCCTTCTGACTCGGTCAAAATATGGCCCCTTGAGAATATCAAAGATTCCTTCACGTGTGTTGATTGAAATTACACTACTCTGATGAAGATTCTGATCACACCATTGTGCTCCTAGCAAAAAACTGATACAAATGACTATAAACTCAACATATTTTTGACACCTTCAAAATTATGCTACCAGAGAATCTTAAATATTTCTCAAAGATTCCTCATGTCTTCATTGGTCTGCTTGTGCCCTCATCCCTCATTTATTCTCCATGGTTCCCTTTGAATCATTTGAATGACATTTTATAACAAAGTGTGTGGGTGAAGAAGACAAATTGTGTGGTTGGCATACTCATATTATCTAACTTATTATTGGGGAGGCTTTGGGTTCAAAACCCATGGACTCTGTATGTTGCTTTAATATGGGCTTAAAGCCCAATTTGTGTTTTAAGATAGTTTTCAAACCATATAATATATGGAAATCGTATGTTCATATTGTAATGTCTCCTACAACCATGAGAATAAGACAAAAATGGAGGTTGCACCATGCCAAGGCCACTTGGGCCTAATTTTAGGTGCCATGTGACACCAAAATATTAGGCCATGTGGCAGGTTCTCATTGGTCCACATCATATGCCACTTTTGTCACCTACTTGCCATGTGTCGACTTGTGGTGTTGCCATATCACCTGCTTTTGGGTCCACCTTGTTTGTTGACTCAACTGCCACATTGGCTCTATGGGTCCCAATAGAATTACTTACTTTGCTGCCACTTTTCATATGTACAAGCTTCCACATGGTAGAAGGTTGACGTTGAATTTGACATTTTTACTATTTGGTACAAAATTCAAACTACAATAACTCTTTGATATGGACTCGGATTAAGACACCGTTTGCGTCATTGGAAAGATTTAACCAAGATCTACAACTTAATGTTGCTTTAATAAAAATTTGAACACTTTTATTTTTTTGATTTGCTAGAGCCACTAGGATCACATGGTCAACCTTGTCAACCCAATACAACCATTAATGAAACCATTTTTTCAACATTACTGTAACAATGGTCATTGAAATTAATGTAACATTAACCATTGTCAATGGTTAACCTTGGTCAATATTAAAGTAATAATGTAAATGTGAAAAACATTAATGTAACATTGTTAGATTGATGTACGAATAATACATCATTACATTAATGGTTGATCATGGTCAACCTTAGTTAATTGTCTTCAACACCAGTCAACCTTGTTAACCATAATCAACTCATCAACCCTTTTCAACCATGTTCCACCATGGTTTCCAGATCCACCTCACACATGTTATTGCACAACCACATTAGTAAATGTGGTTGATATGCGCCAATTGGTGACATTTTCATCCTTATATAAGCCAATGAATGTATGAAAATGAAGTTGATTTATGTATATCAACCACATTTACTAATGTGGTTGTGGAAATTTTTTCTTTTTGATTAAATGACTTAAAACAAAGAGTTATTTTGATATTTTAGATTAAGTTTGATTACCTCCTTATAATATCCTAATCTTCTTTTATCCTCAAATTCACTATCTCATCACAATTTCTCCTTAATTTAGACGGAATAATACCTTTAGTATTGTCAGTATTGTAACATGGCCTCTTCTTTGATACCCCAATAGTTGACAATTTTATGCCAACCCTGCTTAAGTTATAGATGGTTTCAATTCAATTTTGAAGCAATCTTACTAATATTCTTGTATTTGATGTTGTTTATATCATACTTGTACATTAAGTACCTAATCATAGCCATGCTCTGAATGGGGAAATACTTTCTTCTATAAAGAGGATATGATACATGTATTTCCTTTAATTTCAAGATTATAAGTTGTAAACCACTTGTATTTTCTTTATCTTTCTTTACAATCCTTTAGAAATTTTGTAGCCCTAAGATTAACAACAATATAAGATAACAAGAGTGATAAGAGTTTCAAAAATAATTTTATTCTTATCCAAACACTAAATTTGTATTGAATTAAAATTGTTTTCAAGTTTACGATAAGTTTTCCACCCTCCATTTATCATTTTTTTCAATGCTATAGTTTTAGTCAAACTTTTGATGAATGGAGATTCCAAAATATTTGTATGACCTCACTTCATTGAATTTTTTATTGTTACATATAAAATTAGTGCAAGCGATCATTTTGAAATTGATTATCATAGTTTTGTTAATGTTAACAACCATATTCATACTAAAGGAAGAATCCTTGAGAATATTTAGTTGCTTGTTGAGATCATAAGGGCTTCTTGCAATAAGAAAAATATTGTCAACATAAATAAGAAGAATGTTTTTATTCCAATTTGGGTCATGTGCACACATCTTTCTTGAACAACCTTATAATTTGTTGACGTATATGCCAACCTTATAACCTTGTTTAACTATATAACAATTATTATATTTGAATAATGCCTTGGTGTTCCTAAAATTGACATTAATGTTCTTTCGCAACCATATTGTAGCAATGCTCAACTTGAATGGAACTTTTATTTCTTTCAATCTATTTCAACAGTTAGTAACTTTTATCTCTTTTGATTTAGAGGTTAGTTATATGCATTGTGTCAAATACTTTTCTAAACTCAATGAAGAAACATGAGATTGATTTGATTATCATGTCACTCGTCCATAATGATCCTAAACATAACAACTTTATACATAGTTCAATGAGTTCAATGATAGATGCAAACTTTGACTTGGCCTTTGCATGACTTTTACCCATTCAATGAACTTTAATGAACTTCTTTAAAATATAAATACTGAGGCTTTGAGTATAGGTTTTAGAGAAACCCTACTTAATTTTAGTCATTGCTAAATTGCACAACTTGTGAATGTAAAGATAAGGATAATTTGTACTTGGTAGCCTTGGATGTCTTTAGTTTCCTCTTTGGTGGGTTGTTTAAATCCAAACTAAACTTAGTTCTATTCCAAAAGGGGATTCATAAATCTTTTTAATGTGGGAACACTTAGATTCAACAACAAGGCTCAAAGCTATTACAACAAAGTTCATCATATCACTTCCAAGAATTAAATTTGGGTGGTGGGGATAAGAATCATTCCTCCCAACCATCCAACATAAACCCAAGTGACAACATATCTTTTTTTCTTATAATTATGACATTGCTAATAGATTTTCTATCAATTTTACACTCTTTTTTCTACCAAGGGTTGTGTGTTCTATATTCCTTTTTACTAAATAGCTTGATAGAGAAGTTATTATTAGAAGTAGAGATTATTGTAGTAAAGTTATTATAAAAGTATTAACACAATTATCAACTTAACCAAAACATTACCAAGTTCTCTTTTTTTAAGGTTCATATTGAATGGTTATCTTTACATCCATTTTGAAAAGTGATGTTTCTTACACCCTTTTCTTTTAGTATCAATTTTTTTTACATTTTAAATATTTTTATCTATAAAATATTCACATATTTTCAAATATATTGATTTTTATTTTAGCATTTTCCAAATTTTATTTCATATATATTTTATTTTATATGTTATATTAAAATTACTAAATTAATTGAAAGTATAACATTAATGACTAATCTGTGAAAAATTAAAAAAACATAAATTTGTATTTTTTTATTAATTACTTATTTTTTAATACTTTACTTAAAAATAATTAAATTAATAAAATTATATAATTATATAATATATATATATATATATATATATATATATATATATATAAAAAAAAATCTAAAATAATAAGTAATTAACTATATAAAAATTTATATAATATATATATTTTTAGATATATCATTTTAAATATTAATATATTTTATAAAAATTCTAAACTACAATGAAAAAAAAATTACCCTACACTCAACATGGAAATAATGCTAGGCACACCCTTAACCTTAAATCTCCTACCCTTAACGCTCCAACCCTAACCCTACTACACTCGAGTGAGTAGCCCGTCTATAAATAGAAGAGCGGATTACTCTTTTTACACGAAATCTCATTCTATTCATGTAAGGCCTAAGTAGGGCTGAGGATGGAAGAGCGGAGGTCATAGGTAATGCCTAGTATTATCTCCTCCTCTTCATGTTGTGATTTATTTTTTTTAAAAATATATATACAATTATATTATTATTGTGGTTGGTTTAAATTTACTTTAAATAATTTTAAGTATTTTTTTTATTTATATTATTTAAGTATTTTTTTATTTATATTTATATTTTTAAAAGGAAAAAGTATTTTTTTATGTTAAATTTAATATTTTTAAAAAATTAAAATATTAATTTTCTTTTATATAAAATATTTTAAATTATAGTTTTAAAGGTTAGTTTAGTTGGTCATGTTCTTATAGGTAATTACTTCGTTAGTAAAGAGGTTACGGGGTCAAATTTTCTTGACGCCCTTAAGGTTAGGGTTCGCTTGTTTGGTTGGCAGGTAGATCACTTTGAGTTGATCTTTCTTGTTTTTCCTGTGGATGTAGCGGCCACCTAATGTCTATGAATGAGTGTTAAAGCCTTGAGGGTTAGCTCAATTGATTGAATTACCATTGCTAAAAGAAACCTCATAATGGGAGGCCACCGGGTCAATTCTTCTTGATGTCGTTAGGGGTTAGGCTTTGGTAATAGGCTGACATGATGTGATCCCTTCATATGGATCTTCATGGATATTTCCTTGATAAAAAAAAAATTTATTTTAAAATTATATATGGTATTTTTTTCTATGATCTTGTTTATATTAGTGATGATTTTTTAGAGCAAAATTTAAAAAATGTCATATTATTGATTTTGTGATGGTTGATTTTATGTTTTGGTTGCAATAGTACAACATGATTTATGCTAATATTTCAAATGAGCTATAATTTAACATAAAAATAAATAAATAAATATCTTTTGGTAAGATCACTATAATTTAACATAAAAATAAATAAATAAATAAATATCCTTAGACCACTTTTTCAATTTTAGGTGTTGATTTTTTAGCTTTTTAGTAAAATTGATATTGGACCTTTTTTTCATTTTTTAAAAAAATAAAAATATGGATTTTTAGAGTTAGAGTTCTTCTTTTGAGGTGGTAGTTATGAAATTTAATTCATTATTTAATTTTTGTTGAAGATAATGTGTTTTGATTATTAAAATTTATGATCTTATTTAATTAGTGGTGATTTTTAGAGAAAAGTTTAAAAAATGTCAAGTCTATTGATTTTGTGATGGTTGATTTTTATGTTTTGGTTGCAATGGTACAACATGATTTAAGCTAATATTTCAAATAAGCTATAATTTAACATAAAAATAAATAAATAAATATCCTTTGGTAAGATCACTATAATTTAACATAAAAAGAAGATATATATATATATATATATATATATATATATATATATATATATATATATAGTGCTTTTGATTATTAAAATTCTCTTATATAGTGCTTTTGCCCATTACGAAGTTTAGAATTAGCATTAAAGGTCCATCAACTAAGGGTTGTAAATGAGGATACTAAATATTACATAAAGTGGAATTCGATTGTCAAACTCATGAGTACAAGCCATTCAATTAGATTTTAGCCACTTATTACGCCATTGCAAATTATTTGATTTTGATCATTACAAAATTTGATTTTCTTACACCTAAACATTAGCACAACTATATATCAATTCATGATAAACATGAAAGACTTACTTCTTACTTCATTATAGATCTCATATTATTAAAAGGAGTAAACCCCTAGGGCACTTCCATTGTGTATGAGTTACCCATCAAGCTTGTAATTTCAATAAATTCCTAGCGATTTTATAGAAATTAGACTAAAAACCCACGAGAAAAGTTTACAAAAAATCACACTAAAAACAACTCGCTATTAAAATTATAAAAATCATAAAAATTACCTAAATTAGAACTTTATTTTAAATTATTAATATTATTAAACAATTCAATTTAAAATATATATAATTTAATGAGGGATTATAAATTGGAGAGATTAATTTTATTGAAATATAAACCTTATTTCAAATTGTCTAATCTAATAAAATTAGTAAAAAAAATACTTTAAATGTGTGATTAAAAGAGATCTATATTGATTTAAACTTTATAAAAAAGTAAGAGCTAAAACAATTCCTAGAAAACTTTGAAAACGATCAAGAGTGGAAAACGACCCCGCATGTTTCTTTCAACGTGTAGCTGGTCACTTGCGTGATTTGAATTCCAAAACTATTAACGGTTCAACTCATTCTTCTATAGCAAAACGGTCCCACGAGTAGAATATTCCGTCAAGTTGCATGGAGACTTCACGGGCGGTTATTCGGATCATAATTCATCGCCATCAATTCAACGGGGCAATGGAATATCCATATGATTTTGGACGGACCCACGGGCCCCACCTGTGGTCTTAACTTATCTTTACTTCCACGTTCTCCTCCACATGAAAATTAGTTGGAATGTTTTAAGTTTGTGTTAAGTTCGTGAACCTAATTATTAGGGTTCCGTGGTTCCAAAGAATCACAAGATATTCACGTATCTCTTTCATGGATGACCTGTTGCCAAGGTGATCACTATACTCAACTTATAGCATCTTATTTTTCTGGAAAATGACGTTGAGTGGACTTTGGCCTTTTTATACTTTGGAGAAAAATCGAATATCAAGAATGGTATAAAAAGCGAATCATTATTCGATGTTTAAATATCATGGAATGTATAGAAGTCTCTACGTGTGAAAATGGTAAGGGACACTTTCAGCGTGAAGTCGAGGTCGCTGTCTACTGAATATTCGGCAGTGTTATTTCCGTAAGTTTCAAGCGATGGACTTTACTTTAATTAAGGTTGATGGTTGTTGGGCGATTACGTGGACCAATAGCTTCGAAGACTCAAATAAAGAGTAGCAATTAGTATAAAATATTCAGCATATATAGTTTTTTATTTATATATAATCATAATCGAGAATATTGCATTAGTCTACACATGTGTCTCGAGCTAAAAATAAATAGATTTATATTAAAATTGTTTTTTATTAGATTTTTAAAATTTTACAATTTTTTTTTGTCTAAGGGGACTTCAATTAGTGATTTAATCTAAAAATTTATGAAAATTTAGAGATCCCAGTGTCAAACTTTCTAGTTTGTGATCTAGTTTAAGAAGAGGAAGATAGACTGTAGACCCTAGGTCTTTAGAAGGTTTACTAGTAGTTACATGTTAAGTGTGCTGTGGGGTTCTTTTAGAATACAACAAAAATACATATTTTTATTTGCATTGAAATTAATTTAGAAAAGTGTGTCCCAACCAAAAGAACATTCTCATTTTAGAGAGATATTTAGATCCAAAGGTGGAAGAGAGATATCAATTGGAGATGTCGAGGAGTCAAATGAGGAAGGAGCTTGCTAATGTGATAATTTGATTTGTTCAATCTAAGACATTAGTGCTTATATTTCATCTCATGGTTCTTGAATTTGTTACCTTTGAGAAATGAAGATTTCCATAGTGATATTCCAAGTGGAAGCCACATGAACTTGTTGGAGCTAAAGTTAGTTAACCTCTTGCTCTAAATCTTCTATTATTTCCATTCAACTAGAGGTGTTATTGCAATTTCCCACTATGGAGTGGAGGCCATTTATGTCCCTGCTTGAATGACTGCTATATCGAAATGGTTTAGGGAATAGCCAAGAGTGAACTCACATGGATACACACTGGATACAAGGGGTTTTGTTCCTTCTCCCGGTGAAAAATATACAGAGATGAAGAACACGAGAAAAAAAAACCTAGTGAACTTTAATGTTTCCCAAATGGGCGGAAGGTGACAATTTATATACCATTGCCATAAGTTGGGATTATCATGTGTCTATCACACATGATGGGAAAGGAAACTTCATTGTGTAGAGTATCCTTTCAGACTTCCAATTTGTGTGCAGTGATCAAAACAAGAAGCGAGATGCACGAGTGTGACACAAGATAAAAGTGCAAGGGAGATCTACATGGTTTGGAATTAAAACTTGAATAATTCCAAGTGCTAAATCATTTATCCAAGCTGCCACCTGCCAAATAAGAGGTATTTGTTGGGTCATGCTCATGAACAGGGAGGAAGGGACCCTAACCATTGAGAAGAAAAGTTCCAATTGGATGGAGTATGGTTTGGTTTGCTAAAGAGTTGACCCTTTTATGTTTTGGCTAAGCACATAGAACAATTATAAATTTTAATTTGGAGCAGGGTAGTTTGATCCTTTTGAAGATGGATTTGTGTCTATCATCCACTAGAAGTAAATGAGAGTGGAGATTTTTTATTATAAGAGAAGAGTCTCTAAAAATTGACTTAACTAAAATTAATGTAGTAGCTTAATTTCTTAGTAAACAACATAGACCTATAGGCCTCTACTCCATTTGAATCTATCCATAGACTCAATGAGAATAACAATTCTTAAATTCCTTCAAGGCTTAGAAGCACCCTGCACCCATGTCCCCTAACAAATTTCATAATATTATTATTGAAAAATTATTTAGCACCCTACACCTACCTCCCTTAACAAGTTTCACAATATTATTATTAAAAAATTGTTTATAACTTGGCGCATTCTAAATTTATAAGAATAAGTGGTCATGTTTTTTTATTTTTATTCTAGAATTAAGAAAGAAAGAAGTAATGTGCCACCTCTTTAAATAATTAGCTATTATGCAAAATTGAGGTTTTTAAAACTCTATAAATGTGTTAATTGTATTGGCTACAAGTGAAAGGATTATTCCTAATCAATGAATTTATGTTTTATTTAGAGTGTTCAAAATATTGGTAGTTGAAAAATTTGTAATGGGTTGATAAGGAAAGCGTTTGTGCAGTCTAAAAAAATGAATGTGTTTATTTTTTTATGAATTCAATGTCAACATATATTTGTTTTCAAATCCATGGGTATAGTATGTATATACCTGTAGAAGTTAGTAGTCAAGTCTCTATGTGGATATGTAGATATAGGTTTATTAAAAAACACATAAGTTTATTAAAAAAGATTTGTTTAGTTATTTATTCTATTACATAAATTTCTCAAATTATAAAAATAAATAAAACTCATTTTCTTCCTGTTCAAGTGCATCATATATAAATAATATCTTCATATCACTTGGAGCATATATTCCCATCACTTAATAAAGGAAGACCCTAACCTCACCCCAAGAACTAGATGCAAACATTAAAATTCTCAATGGTCTTAGTCATTCAGAAATTTCATATGATATTTTGGAAACACCAAAGAGCCCTCCCACCTTTCATTAACGACATCGTTGGAGAGCATTGGGATAAGATGTTTGCATGTTATAGATGTGTTTAGATAAAAAAATATATGAGTGATATGAAAATTTCAAAACAAGATATGTTGATCTTGCTTATTGACCCTAGAACTTGTTTACACCCTCTTGTGATAAAGAAACATATTTTCATTGATTGATGCACATGTCAACCATTTATAGGTCCATTGCATGGGTAAGTGGTTTATGTCTTTTGATAAACATCCCTGTGGACCATATTTGTTTTACACCAACTTGTCAATTACCTTGACATTGAATTCTAGAGAGTGGGTTGTGAGTCCATGCAAAATGGAAAAATTTCAAGCATGACCCATTGAGAAGGCCTCACCCTCATAGACAAACGTTTAACCCTGATACTTAATATCCTACAATTTTAGATAACATTAATTAGGACCAAACATTGATTTCTAATGAATAGATTAACCATTTTGTTCCTAATTGATGTGATCCTCATTTATGATGCTCTAATTGTTAAAGGTCACTTAGTATGAAATCATCTCTCTATGTTTCATTGATTACACATAAAAATTACTATTTTTTTATATAGTTTATATATCATTTCTCTCTATATAAAATTATTTCATGAATGCAGTTTCTATGGTTTCATAGTACTTTCAAACAAACACAATAGAAAATATTAAAAAATGATAATGATAATTGTGAATATTCATAATACTATAAATGATGTATAGAACATTAGGAGAGGTGAAAATTTTCTTAGTTGAAAAAATACTTTTATACTTAAAACAAATTAAAGTAATTTTTTTTTTTTTTATTATCTAAAAAATAAAGTCATTTTATCTCTTTTTGTTTATTCCCCATTTATAATAAAAATAATTATGAAACAGAAATAATCCCACTCTTAGTGTGCTTGTTCTATTGGTTGTTGAGCATGAAGGAGATGTGGTAAAAATATTTCATTGTCACTCTCATCCATAAATAAAACATTTTGAAATAGATATAAAGTAATATAATTTTATACTATTCCAACCATATTAATTAAATGGATGGTAAATGGCTATACACATCAAAACACTACTTACCTCATGATATACCTCACATTGTTAGGACTAACCATCCATTTAAATATACAAGTTCACAAACACAAACACACACACATATATGGAGAGAGAGATAATTATTTTAGTATTTAGAAGAAGTAAGTGTAATAAAAAAAAATTCATCTAGTATCTAATAAGAATAACATGGAGATGTTTAACTTATTCAATGCTTAATATGAAATTAATATATGGCATTTGGAAATACTAATAACAATCAAAATTAAATGTGGGTCATAAATAAAATGTTTCAATATGTAAAATTAAGTGATATTAATGTGTGTTTAAAAATATATTAACAAAAGCCTAAATAGGTTGTGTCCAACGGTGAAAAATGAGAAGTTTTTCATCATTGTACAAAGTTCAATTCCCAAGAAAGTATAAAGCAATTAAAAATTTAAATTGTTATATTTAAACATTTTATATTCTCATTATTTTACATTTTGGTCCTTTCTACGATATATTTTTTTATCAACTTTGTTTAAAATCTAGTAAATATGTGTTGAAATTGCAAAATTAAGCTATGTAGCCTACAAAATCAAGGCATTGAATCCATTTATGCATTCAAAAAATGCAATTATATAAAAAAAAATTACACACCCACACCTTTTTCAAGTTTATAGAGGTTTGCACGTCAAAAAAAATTGATTACAAAAAAATTTGATTACTCTCCCCACTTTCTAAAATTTGATGACTCTTCCCTTTTTCTATGTCTACAATGTATATAAAATATGTAGATATTATATAAAGCAATTGAAAAATATTAAATTGTTATAGTTAAAACATTTCAAGTATTCTCGTTATTTTACATTTTGGTCCTTTATCGGGTATATTTTTTTATCAATTTTGTATAATATACTAAATATGTGTTGGAATTACAAGACAAAGCTATGTAGCCTACAAAATCCAAATTCCCTAAGAAATTTTCAAGGCATTGAATTCATTTATGCATTCAAAAGTGCAATTAAATAATGAAAAATCACACATGATAATATACATAAATGAACAATTGAAATAGATTAAATTTCTTGAGATGCAAACATTTTTCAAATTTTACACTCATTAAATAGTTTCTAAATCCACAATTAAAATAAGCTATCCTAATTTAATTAATTTTTTTAGAATAAATAATTTTTTAAATTAAATTTATTGATATATAACCATTTAATGCAACTTAAAATTTACTCCAAAATTATCAAACTATAAATTTTAATATCTAAAAATAGTTGATAAATTCAATAAAATATTTATAATTTAATTTTCTGTTACTTTCATTAAATTTATTAGTTACATTCACCGATATTTATAAATTTAATTTTACTTATATAAAAATTATATATAAATAATAAATAACTATTATAAATATAACTATTAATAAGAATTAGTATTTATAAATAATAAATAATAACTATTATAAATAAAATATATAATAAGAATTTATTATTTAAAATGATTTTGATAATTTTTATTTAAAATATAATTTAAATGTATAAATAAATTTAACACGAAACACTTAAATTTTACAAATTAGACAGCTCAAATTTATAATTTTAAAAAATTCTTACCAAATTTTAATCCCTATAACAACTATTTTTAGTCAAAATTATGTGAAAAATTCTACATGTGAAAACAAATTTTGCATATAAAGATAATCAAGTTAGAGATAACTTTTATGTTAAGTTGCACTCTCCCTACCATTTGCTGCAATTCAGAGGTGATAACTGCTAATTGTGTTACTCATAATTAAGTTATAGATTATTTGTTATAAGTTTTGGAGGTTTTTTACTTAGAAATAACACTTACATTAGTAAATAGGTAAGATTTGGTTCGTTAATTGGTTTGGTTGTTGAGATATTTTTTCAACAATCAATCTCTTAGTTTAGAAATTGTTGGATCTCATAAACACTTTATATACTTATGTAGTTGTGTGATTTGATGCATAATATATGAATTGTTTTGTATCTAACTTATGCACTATGATTTCTCCTCAAATTTCTGTTAAGGTGTCAAAGATTTTTTTGGCTTAATTCCCTTATAGGAAAGCCAGATGTGAGGGGCATGAGAGATAATCCTCTGTACATATGTAAAATTAGAGTAGCATCACGTTTGTTTTGTGTCGTGTGAATGACTACGTGTGGGGTTTGGTGAAAGTATTGTTGCGTATAAAGAAGCACAACAATTCTGTGCATTTTTTGTTATTGAAAATGTTTGACAACAAAGAAGGTTCTATTGAGGTTTATGTGCATTTATTGGTTCGTAAGGCTCACTTACAAACCAGAGAGGGTGCCACTATGCTCATGGTGGGTTTAAGCTGAAGATCAACCATTGCATTTTTATCTTTATTTTTAAGAATATGGAAGATTCGATCGGTTAAACTATCGCCTGATTTGAGAGTCGCAACCTAGTGCCAAATACTAGTTCTAGAGAGCCGTTGTGTGGAAAAAAATTGCCCAGGGAGAATCCTTCTGAAATCCATGCACTAGTGTGTGAAGTTTCTACCAACGAAAACTCTGTGTGTGGAGCTGATGACTTAAGTTTTGCGGAGAATACAATGCTACATGGAATGCTACAAACTAGGAAATCGATTGTCTTTTCATGGATCCAATTTTTAGAGATGGTGTAATTCTTTAGCTTGACAAAACATTCACCTCTAAGAGATAAGTTTGAGGATTTTCGTCCTCTCCTTGGTCATCTTCCTTTTTCAAGACAATGTGAGCAACATCATAACCATCATTATCGTTATCATGTGTGGGCTTCGATCCTGCGATTCAAGAAGCCGTTACGGTTCTTGTTCTGGTACCTTGACCTTTTGTAGCACACACGAGACTAGAAACCAAATCAAATGTATATGAATCAATCTCCATCAATGATGTACAATGTGTACATATTAATACATATAAGAAACAGTTGAATTAGTTCCCAGGAGTTCTTGAACTCCAATAACTACCCAAACTAACCCAAGTTAATCAAGAGGATTAGTTGTCTAACAATCCCCCCTTAATTCGAAGGGATATACAAAAGTCCAAGAATGAGAACTCAAAACGCAAAAATGCATCTCAGCCAACAGTTGAATGTCTCTCAGAAAATGTTTCTTAAGGATGACCACAAACCAATATGGGAGAAATCAAGGTCTCAACCAACATCAAATCTAGAACCTTCATAACAGTTCTCAGAACAACCAAAAATGTGTTTTTAAGGTGACCACAAACTCTAGAACTATCACAACAATTCCTTGAACAATTCCAAACATGGAAGTGTTCAATAAACTCGATCAACTCAACTCTGACTCAGGTTCGCTTGACATCTCGAACTCGAACCTGTAGCAAACCATCAACTATCACCCCCTTGTCGGATACAAGGTGAGAAGTATTGTTCATCACTTCAAGGATAGTCATCACTCTGGAACATATTCTTCGATATGCCTTGTAAATCTTCTTGGTTTTTTTGGTCCAATCCTAAGAAGCATTCCATTCGAAATTTATCTTCTCTCTTGCAATACTCTCTTTTTGGAACATTTATTTGTATAATGGTTTCTCTTTCCACAATGATCACAGGAGTGAAGATCAAAACACCGATCTTTCATATGTCCAACTCTGTTACAGTGTTGGCATATATCAACTTGTTTTGGAACAACACCGTCCAGAAATCCAACACTTCAGAATTGTATTGGTTTATAAAAATCTAGTATGTGAAAAGATACATCCAGAATATTCTCTTTGTAACCCAAACCAATTCTGTGTTTATTGTGTCTCATCTCTTACCATGGTCTTATGAAAGTTTTGGGAATATCAAGCTCCTCATAAGAACTTTCAATTGCATTTCCTTTTGAAACCACTGCATTATTCTGATTATTTTCTGACTAATGATCAAGCTCAAATAAACTATTATTCTAAACAAGAACATGTTCAAAATTCTTCTTTTGCAGTTCTTGAATAGTATACGACACTAAATTGTTCAACAACTGTAGCAAATCATCGAATTTGGTGATGTTCTCCAACAATCAACTTTGAAAAGAAAAAAGGCATCGGGTACCATAAAAAATGCACCCAATACAAACAATTTTATGATGATTTAACTGGGTCTCAGGTTCAATAGAAAATGCACCCGTTTAGAATTCAAGAATAAAGAGATGAATACCCATTTACATTTCAAGAATAAATAGATGAATAATGTTATATAGCTACAACTACACAATTAGGAACTTTTATCTTTGCTCCATAAAATGAACACCATGAAAACTTGAGTTTGTTGTGAGTTATATCCAATATGCATGAGTTGCAAATTTATCAAATAATGGCATGCTTAGAGTCGCCAATCGAAATCATGTTCACAACCTCCAAAAATATCTCCCAAAATTAGCTTTTAAAAAAATATCTTTCAAAATTGTCTCTATAAAAATTTGAACTTGAGACCTTCAATAGAGCAAATAAATATATAAAATTCACCAACCACAATGTCATTTTCCCTTCTTTATTTTATATCCATAAACTCTACCTCCAAAAATATCTCCCAAAATTAGCTTTTAAAAAAATATCTTTCAAAATTGTCTCTATAAAGATTTGAAATTGAGTCCTCTGAAAAGATTTGAAATTGAGACTTTCAATGGACCAAATAACTATATAATCTTCACTAACCACAATGTCATTTTCCCTTCTTGATTTTATATCCATAATTTAAACTTCATCAAAAACAAAATCAAAACTTGATGTCATTCCCCAGAAGCTCCTTTTCTCCACTTGCCACCAATCAAAATTACTCCATTTAATGAAAATAGGAGAAGGAAGGAGCAAGCTTTACCACTTCTTTTATCTTGGCTCCTTCTACGTAAAGTTTTTTTTTTTTTTGTACTTCACATAAAAATTACTTTTTATCTTGGCTCATTTTACGTAAAGTTTGTTGGTTGAATTTAATCTTTTTAATAATGAATTTTACATGTGAACATTAAAGTGACATCTTGAGAGTTACTCCTTACACTTGGGTATTTTTTATTCCTTTCTCAATTTAAAGAAAACTTTCACAACTTTCTCAAAAATTAGAAATTATTATTTAAATAATTTTGAAATTTCACCACAATTTAATTTGAATGTCATTTCTTCCATGCCTACCGACTTCTTCTACTTTATCTCTCTCTTTGTTGCAAGCTTCATATAGCCAGTTACTCACTGGTATGAGATTTCACTGCAAAATTCTCACAATCCCCTTCACACTCGGCTGCAATTTAAGTCCACACAATATATAAACTGACAAAATCTCTCTTTTAAATCCAGGACAACCGGAAAATTGACTGCTCTTCAATTAAAAATTTAATTCAAACCATAAAAAAAATATATATCTTTCACTTTAAGTATCCTTTAGAAATATTTCAGTAAAAATTGTGTCCTCTTTTAAATCCAGGACAACCGGAAAATTGACTGCTCTTCAATTAAAAATTTAATTCAAACCATAAAAAAAATATATATCTTTCACTTTAAGTATCCTTTAGAAATATTTCAGTAAAAATTGTGTCCTTCAAAAATCTTTCAGTAAAAACTCCATTTTGCAGTAAATGTAATTATTATCCTTCAGAAACTTTACTTACTGTGAGTAAACTCCTGTTTACTATAGTAAATGCAAATACTATCCTTCAGAAATTTTTGGTGTGAATGCAAATACTATCTTTCATAAAATCACTGTAAGTAAACTCCCATTTGACGCAGTAAATGCAAATAAACCCTCCCAAAATTGAAATAATAAGCGGCCCTTGTGCATAGAACTTAGACTTTTAGCAAACAATTCCACAATTATTGGTATTCAACCTAGTATTGGAAATTTTTATTGAAAACAACAAGACCTCAAAACTCCAACATGTATTCTAACTTCCAAGGATATGTTAAAAAAAACTTTATACCATTGAATTTCTCCAATCTTCTTTCATTATGACAGAAAGTTATAAAACTTACAAAGAGTAAATAGTTTGGGTGTCCCAGGCTAACTTTATGTTGGATTCAACTATCCTCACAACCTTCATGCTTCGTGTCTCCTTTACACCATAGACTTCAAATACATGGGGTTTATAAAAAACTCAACCAGGGCTCTGATAACGTTCAAATTAACCTCTGAAGTCAGATTCATTCTATTTGATAGAGAAAATTAACCATTCTCTCATTCAACAGAGCATCTCGCCCTCTCTGATACCACTATAGAACACACGAGACTTGAAACCAAATTAAATGTATATTAATCAATCTCCATCAATGATCTACAATGTGTACATATTAATACATACAGGAAACAATTGAATTAGTTCCCGAGAGTTCTTGGACTCTAATAACTACCCAAATTGACCCAGGGTTAATCACGAGGATTACTTTTCCAACACCTTCATCTAAACTGTAGTTCAAAAATTGTCGTTGGCATAAAGATCTTGCCAATCACAACCTGAGTATATTTATTGACACGTCTCATTTTACAAGGTCTTGTTAATCATTCAGTGGTAGTATAGTTCATTTGAATGAATGAAACCTCATTCTTTCTTAGCCTCTAAATATAATACTTCCTACTCTAACCCTACTCTAAATATAATACTTCATACTCATACTAAGATTTATCAAGTATTCATACTTTTTCGAAAGATGACACATGGGTCACACAAAGTGTCAGATGGGTCATGGTGGTGTTGATCTGATCTATTTATAAGGTTTTGTTGGCTAAGTTCATGTTCCACCTTGTAGGTGGGAAGAATTTTTGTTTGGAGGAGAGTAGCTGATTTGTTTTTTAGTTAACTATGTTTGTGAAGAACAAATTAATGAATAAAGAAATATAGTGCAAATTAGATGTTCTCCACGTTCTTCGACGCTGAGAGAACATATCGGTAATTTAATTATGTGAGTCTGTTATATGGTGATGGGTATTATTGTGCTTTGGGCTCAAGGGCATAAGTTACAAGTTATTTTTATGAGATTCATGTGTGTGATATAGGTCAAGTTGTTCGATCAACTTTTCAACACATTCAGTATGTAGACCACCATCCTAGCAACTGGCGGATAGCCAAAAGAGAAATATCAGACAGATGGTGGTTGGTCCATATGATGGCTCGCTACTTGACAACTTTTATTGCAGAAGCCTCAAGAGTGGATGTGAGTGTCGATGAAGACCAATAAGACATAGATCGGTTATGTTGTTGTAATACGTGTTATATATATTGTAATTTGTGATTTATGTATTATATGTGATATATATATTGTAATTTGTGATTTATGTATTAACACTTACATTAGTAAATAGGTAAGATTTGGTTTGGTTGTTGAGATTTTTTGTCAACAATCAATCTTTTAGTTTAGAAATTATTGGATCTCATAAACATTTTATATACATGTAATTGTGTGATATGGTGAGTAATATACTAATTGTGTAACATGTGCACTAAAATTTCTTCTCAAATTTTTATTATTTTTAACTTATTTTTTGAGTTTAATTTACCAAAAATTTGTTAGAATTATAAAATTATATTGTAAATTCTCCGCAATTCAAATACTCCAAAAAACTTTTAAAATTATGAATCCATATATAATAAAAAACCAATATATATAATAATAAAAAATGTCGGCAAGAAAACTCTAAAACCTTGGATCATAATTTAATAAAACTTTTACATATATTACCAGGATTGGTCAGCAATCCCTCGACATCATTTCATTTAATCTCAATTTAAATGTGTGCCAACTGTCAAAAAAATATGGATATAATTTAATTTTTATTAATGGAAAAGAGTGTTATGGATATAATTTACTTTTTATTAATGGAAAATAGTGTTGCGAAAGTGGATGACACGTGTTTTTAGTTTTTATTTTTCGAAGTATAGGAAAACCTATCTGTTGTCAAACCAACAAAGGGTTGTGAAGAAAGCGTACTTTTCCGCCTATATATCCTGTATATGTGTAGTCACACCAACGCCACTTTTGAAAATCGCAAAATTTTAAAATGTAATTTACGTTTCCTTCGTATATTGACCATATATACACGTAACAATTGGCGACGTGTCATGATTGGAATTCAACACGCATTGGACTAAATATTCATTTATTCGATGTTCGGGATATTGGATCTTAGCAGTATGATCGATATATTATTTTTTTCCAAGAAATCAAAATATCTATATTTCAGAATGAAAATATCTATTTGAAAATAACTATTTTCACATTTCTAGAATCAATTTTCAATTTATCTGAACACAAAACAATACCGTCAATCTCCACATTTGTCTAAAGCCAAAGAGGCGAATCGAATACAAGATTAAATTTTGGTTTCTTGCAAGTTCAGGTCTGTTGCGACAGTTGAGTGGTGTGAACGATAGAGAGTGGCCACCTGCTAAAGGTCAGGCCATGGAAATTTGCAAAATCTCAGTGGGACAACATTCATGTACGGGTTGCATTAATATCTCCTGTGTAATAATATTGTTACGGAATTTGCGAAATGCCTCAATTTTCAAAATGTCGTACAACATTATATCCTAAATTATTGATATGCATTACTCTCTTCTTGATTGCAGAGTTGACAGATCGCTAGTCTCTTCCTTTGAGCAATCAGAGATAGGGAATGGAACTGATTTTCATTCTAATTACCTGTTCAGGATAACTCTCATCCTAGATTAAAAAAAAACACTTGGTGAAGTGTGATCCAAATGCTAAAAAAAAAAAAAGAAAGAAAGAAATTAAAGCAGGCATATATTCAAAAAATTTCAAAAAATTTCAATACTGCAATTCCTATTTCCACCACTATTGAAATATAAATGCACTCTGACATGCAAGGGGAACAGGGGTTGCCTTGCATTTATATTTCTCTCAAAATTGACTTTGGCATGTTAGCAGCAAGGCAACCCCTATTCCCCTTGCATGTCAGAGACATTTATATTTCAATAGTGGTGGAAATAGGCATTTATATTTCAATAGTGGTGGAAATAGGAATTTCCTTTAGTAGGTCTTTCGAAAGTCGGCGACTCAATCTTACAGAAAACAATACTTCATGCGAACGAGTGCGATAATCGAGTGGTGTGAACGACAGATAGCAGCCATGTGCTACAAGTCGGGCGAAGGAAACTTGTAAGGCATTCAGTGGTGGCCAAAATTCATGTACTGGTTGCATTAATGTCTTTAATATCTCGTGGGTAATAATATTGTTATAGAATTTGTGAAATGCCTCAATTTTCAAAATGTCGTACAAGTTACATTATATCGTAAATTATTGATATGCATTACTCTCTTCTTGATTGCAGAGTTGACAGATCAATAGTCTCTTCCTTTAAGCGAATAGTAATCAGAGATAGGGATTGGAACTGATTTAGTTTTAATTGACGTTTGTAATTTGTTGCCCATAACACTGTTTTTGTAAAAGATTACTGTTCAATCGAGTCTATCTTTCACTCTGCTAACCTTTAATTTTATTCAGTTTTTGTTGGTTGCCCGTTCAATTTTTACAATAATCATGCTTCAAATTTTAGTAAAAGTCCAGTTTTGAGAATATTATTGAAAAACCTTTAATTTTATTCGGTTCTTGTTGGTTGCCCGTTCAATTTTTAAAATAATCATGCTTCAAATTTTAGTAAAAGTCCAGTTTTGAGAATATTATTGAAAAACCATGGGTTAAAAATATTCCGGGAAGATAATGGATTACTTAGATTATTTATTTTATTTTATTTTTAATTTATTTTTAATTTTTATTTTTATGTAAATTTATCCCATCAAAATGTTAAACAACAAAGAAACTAATTTTATAATATGTTTAGAATAATGAAGTTTCAAATTAAAAAAAAAAAAAACTAATTTAGGGAATATAATGGGAAAAACCTTGGGTTGAAAATACCATGGGAAAACTATAGTATTATTAAATTTTTTTATATTTTATTTTATTTTTTTAATTATATTTTATGTTTATTTTTATTGTTATCTAATTTGATCAAGTCAAAATTTTTACATAATATAACCTTATATATTGGACTCAAGCAGAATCAAATTTTTTGTTGGGGTCTACCACTTGGGAAACTAGACCAATGGCGGAAAAGCAGTGCTTTTGTCCAAAAAAAAAAAGACATGAAATTGACATAAATTGTATCTTAACCATGATATATCATGCGTCTCAGCCCTGCGATGGAGATACATATATTTAAACACAACAAAATTTTAGCTATGCTACTCATAACCCATGATAACAGTAAACTTAAAAAGGATCAGAGATGAGCTTCCACAAATAAAAAGGAAAGCCATAGCATTGGTAAGTTGAAGTGGAAGCATATAAAAGTGTTGGAGTGTCGTAGGGCCCTTTTCCTTTGGAAAGGATGGCCTCAATCCTGGATAGCCAAAGAGCCATGTTCCTATGTTCCAGGGACATTTCTTTGTGTTTCACTTGAATGACATTTAGTTACAGTGGAAAATCCCTTTTGGCATCATCTCTTTCCACAAGATTTTTGTTGATAAAGGATTTGATATGCTAGTGTAATTCCATTATACAGAGGTATTGATTTTGTCTACCGTGGGTATGGCCAAGAATTGGAAGCTAATCAACAAAGGAGGGCATAATATCTACATATGTGTACTTGTTTTTGTCATTCATGGCCTCAGGAGATGTGTGGTCCATGACAAGTTGAATATGATTAGGGGTATGTTCATGATATCTATGTGTAGAAAAATGAACCCAAAAAAAAGTCATAAAACTTCTTCTTCCCTGCTATAAGAGCCTCGTCGGTGTCTCATTCAATGTTCTGGCATGCTAGGAAAACTAGAATGAAGAGCATGGATGAGGAGCAAAGTGGGGTCACATAATAGAAACATACCCAGATGAATCATTAGGGAAGGAGGAATAGATTAATAGGAGAAATAAGGTTGAGTAAGAGGTGACAAGGCTAATACAAGGCTCAAGAGTTTGAGGTGGGGTCTAGACAGGCATAGAGAAATAATAAGTCTTCCAAGGAAAATTGAAATGAGAAGGAGACCCTCTTACATGGGCCACAAGAGGTGGGCACTGAGTGGTATACTAAGACAAAAATAATAGAGAACATAAATTATTTAAAACTCTAAACCAAATAAATATTCCAAATAGACCAAACTAATGTAGGATAAGAGTATTATTACACAAAAATTGACACAAAGAGTAGTTTAGGGGAAGTTCAAGCTGAGACTAGTCACTCGAGCACCCATGTTGAAAGCAGTTCTCTTTATGCCATGTCCAATGTATCCGTGATATCCCTATAGCTAATCCCTCTTCTAAATATCATTATGAATTGTAATTCATGTAAATAATGTGGAAATGTGAACACATCAACTGGCTGAGGAAGTGGACAATAATTTAGTGTTTTGAGGAGGAGTTGCTTGTAAACACCAAGTCTTGCATTTAGTTTATCATCTAAACTCTAGTTGTTTTGATGGCCTTATTGTGTAGACATTTAATGGAGGAAATGGGCCTTCTATGGAGAGGACGAATACACAGGCTTTCGCTCGTATATTTTGTTGAAAAGGTCAACATGCAAGAGTAAGTTGGGGAAGAAAATGCTCAACAAGGAGACTTGGAGGGGATTCAGGGATTGATGCACTTCCCTAGATAAGGTGAAGGAAAAGAGGGAAGCATAGACTCAGTCTTCAAAGCCTTCTCCTACTCCTCAATCATCTAAAGAAGAGATTGTGTCTTCAGATATGGGGTATAACATTATTGAAGACATGAAGAAGATACGAGCTAATATTTTTCTTTATGAAATTGCTAATATAGCCAGTCAATGTGAGTTAACATTGAAACCTTTGATGTCATGTCTCCCACTAGTAAGTCTTCCTCCTCCTAAAGGCCACCTCTTTTGGTCAATGCAAGACTTCGGTTAATCTACAATCCATTATCAATGTTGTTAATGCTAATTCTAGGGGTTCAACTCCTTTGATTCTCTTAACTTTATATATCTTTAACTACAATGTACACAATTGTCTTGTCAATTATGGCACATATACCAATGCCATGCCCTTTCCAATCTATAATAAAGTGAACATCCAGCCAGAAAAGACAGATGGTAAGATCATTCAATTAGATAGGTCTAAAGTCACTGTCATGGGAGAGTTGAACAATGTAATCATTAGATTATCTTCTGACTCTAGAGTGAATCAATGCATATATATAGTGGGTTGTTGACAGACCCGAAGCCTATGGGTTGTTGCTAAGTAGGGACTAGTCGAGCAAACTATAGGGATATTTTGCAATCGATTGGTCACATCTATGGCTTCCTTACAAAGGAAAGAAGAATAAGATCCGAGTCAACAAGGAGCGCTATATGAAGCATACGATTACTGAACAGGAAGCACCCAATGAACCAATCAGCTTTGCTCAAGAAGAATTGGGAATGTGTTTATTAGAGATGAACATCGGGTGCTATGAAGCTTGGTAATCACCCGTTCCATCAGACACGCAGTTGGAACTCCTTCCCTGTCACCTAGTTGATGGTAATGAATCTTGTACTATATATGTAAATAGATTTAGCGTAGATCATAATTGCAATGAAATTTTGACTTTATATTATGATGGGTCTAAGACTCAGGATGAAATTGGTGCCCACTGCATTCTGATGGTCCCCTAAGAAAACAAGTTTTTTATTTCTTGTAGGTTAGAATTTTGGTGCACTAACAACACTGTAGAGTATGAGGAACTGATACTTAGACTAAAGAAGGCTATCAATCTCAAAGTTGAATGTTTAAAGGTGATTGGTGATTCAAAAATCATCACAGGGCATGTACGAAACATTATTCATTGTCTATCACTGCACCTGAAAAACTATTAGCAAGAGGTATGGCGCCTGATTTCTTCTTTAATTCTTTTGGTAATAAATTTATTCTTAGGATTAATAATGTCTTTGTTGATACTTTAGCTAATGCCACAACTAGGTTCACACCTTTGAGGAATAATTTTTCTATTGATATTATATATAAACTTGATGTCTCGGATAATGTAACTAATCTTCGTGTTTTTAATGATGATCAACATATACTAGACTTCATGGAAAACATAGATTTATTCCAAGATGTGACAATATACGAAGAGGAACATGAGTGAACCTTAGAAGACGAGATTGATACATGCAAGGGAAACACCATGCCAAAAGGTGTTGTTACATTAGAGAAATTATTCGATTTGAAGAACCAGTTTTGGGGACCCCCAAACACTAAAACTCAAAGTTCCACATTGTCACATGAGAAAATTAATCTTGGGATAAAAGCTAACCCTAATTTTATTAATCTTGGTGCTTCTTTCTCACCTACCGAAAGACAAGAATTCATCAACATGTTCAAGAGGTATCATGATGTGTTTTCCTGGACATACAATGAGCTCAAGACATATGACACCTAGATCATCCAACATGTGATACTTATAAAAGATGGGGTCAAGTCGTTCTAGCAAAAGTTAAGGAAAGTGCATCAAAAATTAGAACCTCTCATCCAAAAGGAGTTGAAAAAGTTGATAGATGCATAGATCATTTTCAAAGTCAAACACTCCACCTAAGTATCTAATCTAGTTCCTGTAAGGAAAAAGTCCAGTGATATTCGGCTATGCGTCAATTTCCGGAATCTAAACCGGGCCTCAGATAAAGATAATTATCGTGTCCCCTCTATGGAGTAGATTTTTTAAAAATTTCTAGTTCTGAAATGGTTTCCTTGCTCGATAGATTCTCAAGTTATAATTAAGTTTTAGTTGTAGAGCTAGATTTGCTCAAGACAACTTTCAGAACTAAGTGGGGAAAATTCACCTTTTGACGCATGCCCTTTGGCCTCATTAATGTTGGAGCCACATTCCAAAGGGAAATGGACATTTATTTCAGAGGGCTTATTGGCCAAAGAATGGTAGTATACTTGGATGATGTGAAGACGTTTTCAAAGAGGAGATGAAATCACCTCCACTATCTAAAGCAAATTTTTGAATGTTGTAGAAAATACGAGGTATCACTCAAACCCAATAAAAGTATATTTGTTGTGTCTGAAGGTAACCTTCCTGGGCATATAATAACTAAGAGTGGTATCACTGTGGATATCAAACAAGTGAAGGCTATCACACAAGTCCCGCTTCCTAACAGCAAGAAGGCTATGCAATCTTTCTTGGGTAAGATCAATTTACGTCCTAAGTT
Organism: Pinus taeda; assembly: GCA_000404065.3. Classification (NCBI taxonomy): domain Eukaryota; kingdom Viridiplantae; phylum Streptophyta; class Pinopsida; order Pinales; family Pinaceae; genus Pinus; species Pinus taeda. The sequence goes on from APFE030333487.1 coordinate 46,433, forward strand.
TATTTATGATTTTCCCTAGACAGTGAAACCATCACAGAACATGATACAGAAGGACGTTTGAATCAAGTGGAACCAACAAGAGAACACATCTTTTGATCATATCAAGAAAGCCATCATCCAAGCTCCTTATTTTTATAGCCTTGATTTCAGTAAGGATTTTATTTTGTATACCTTTACTTCATATTATTCATTAGTAGTCGTACTGACACAGAAGGATAGTAAAGGTGACGAGTGGATCATATATTTCATGAGTACTAGTCTGTAGAGGTTAAAAATCAACTATCCAAACATGGAAAAACAAGCATATTCAATTTACAAAGTCATCAAATACTTTCTAACTTTGTGACCGGAGAACCCACAGTAAAAACCATTTTGCTGTCAACGTTTCGAACCCCAACAGGGATCCATCATCAGGACTCTTATTGAATGCTGATAGAAGAAGAGCTCAGTTGCAAGATATAAATATTTATGAGGCAAGGTGCTAGATTAGTGAGAGGAAGGTCGGCTGCTTAGTTTAAAGGTCGGCTGAGAAATAAATAAAATTTTTTAATTTTCAATTTTTATTTTAATTATATTCATATGATGTTTATTTTTGATGATAGATTATTATTAATAATAAATAATAAGGATGAGAATATATATTTTTTTCTTTTTATAGTTAATAATTATTTCATAATAATAAACAATAATCTATATATAATAATTTTATTAATTTTTAATAAGAGCTTCATCATGTAATTCCTATTATCCCTAAAAAAAATTCCTATTTATTTCCAAATTAAAAATTTTCGCATCATCATGTAATTCAAATAAATAAGCACATTATCTCATTAACACTAAAAAACTGATCTCTATTATAATAATTTCAATATTTATTATAACATAACATATCATTTATCTATTATTAAAAATTATATATAACTTTAAACAATAATAAAAATCTTTAACAATTAAAATTCTTATTATTATTATTGTATTAATACTATTATTCCTAAAAGTTTATCATAAATTACTCATTTCAATTTATTAAGAAACTTATTTGAAACTCTTATCATAAATTAATTAATTATTATATAAATTAATTTTTTTATGAAATAATTATTAATTAATTTTATATGAAGCTCTTATTAAAAATTAATTAAATTATTATGTATAAATTATGGTTAAATTATTATGAAATAATTATTAACTATAAAAAAGAAAAAATATATATATTCTCATCCTTATTATTTATTATTAATAATAATCTATCATAAAAAATAAACATCATACGAATATAATTAAAATAAAAATTGAAAAATTGAAAATTAAAAAAATTTATTAATTTCTTAGCCAACCTTTAAACTAAGCAGCCGACCTTCTTCTCACTAATCAAGCACCTTGCCTCATAAATATTTATATCTTGCAACTGAGCTCTTCTTCTATCAGCATTCAATAAGAGTCCTGATGATGGATCCCTGTTGGGGTTCGAAACGTTGACAACAAAATGGTTTTTACTGTGGGTTCTCCGGTCACAAAGTTAGAAGATATTGACCACAGAAGTCTTAAATCCAAAATCATCAAGTACTTCTGACCGTACATCTTGAAGAGTCACATGACAATGTTTTTACCTCATCCATATTTAAGGTTGTTTTTTGTATAGTAGAAATTGGGTGAGAGAATAACTAATTGGATAACATGCCTCTAGGAATATAACCCAGAGTTCAAGATTATTCACATAGTCGAAGGATACATGCTATGTAAACTGGCTGTTGAAGCGTCCGACTAGCAAGAAGAAGAATTGGAAGGATGAGATCAAGAAATTGAAATGTACCAAAAGGATTTGATGCCAACACATGATTATTTGTCATCTTGGTATACTAATATAAAGCAATATTTAGGACAAGGAACCTTGTCTCCTTCCTTTTCCTTGAAACAGAAAAGAGTTGTAAGGCTTAATGATGTATCTTATCAGCTGGTCCAAGGTAATTTGCTTTGTAAAAAACAAAATGTTGTATTAATCAGATGTTTAGAATCTGATGAAGCCCAAAAGGTGTTGAAGGAGCTACATGATGGGTCAGTAGGTGGGCATTATGGTGGCGACACTACAACACAAAAAATCAAGAGAGCTAATTTATATTGGCCTACCCTGTTTAAGGATGCTCATGCATATGTGTTGAAATGGTCTATCTGTCAAAAGTAAAATAGAAGGGAATTATGACTGACTGCACCACTCTAGTCTATAGTGGTTTAAAAACCCTTTTAGTAGGGGGGTTGGATGTGATTGGGGAAATCATGCCATATTCATAAAAACAACACAGATATATACTCACAACGGCAAATTTCTTTATAATATGGGTGGAAGTTGTGTCTTTATGTCAAATCAACAACCATGAGGTAATTCATTATATTAATCAGAACATCATAAGCATGTTCGGTGTTCCAACTTTCCTCGTATTTGAGAATGCTACTTATTTCTTTTCATTCAAGTTGTATGACTTTGCCTTGGAAAATGGTATTGTTTTGAAACATTCCACCAATTTCTACCCCCAAGGTAATGACTTAGCTAAGTCCACTAATGAGAACCTAATTGTTATTATCAAGAAAATCTTGTTGTCACAATAAAGAAATTGGCACAATGCCTTGACCAATGCCCTATAGGCTGACGGTGTCAATCCATCTCTTAGGACTTCTCCTTACTCCCTGGTGTATGGGAAGGAAGCAATCCTACCACCAAACTTGTAACTTCCCACCCTCCAGTTATCACAAGAATCTCGAGGTACACCCTATCCTACCATGCAAAATTGAATTGATACCTTACTCAAACCTAAGGAAGAGATTCAAAAGGTTAAGGATAAGTTTGTCGTGCACCAAAATCAAATTAAGAGGTGGTTCGATAAGAAATATGCAGGGAGTAATGAGTTTAAAATAGGCGACTTAGTCCTAAAATGGGATAAAGCCCAAGAGGACAAAGGTAAACATACCAAATTCCAAGTTCTGTGGATCAAACCTTTTCATGTTAAAGAAAAACTTGGCCAACATACTTATGGCTTACAAAACCTAGATGGGAAGCATGAACCTCTTCCCATGAATGGCCAGGATCTTAACTTCTATTTTACCTAGTAGCTCTTGCAGTTGCTCACTCACCCCTGTACATATCTTTCTTTTACCATTTTATATATTTTCCGTTTTGCATTTATTTTTAGTCCCTCACATCCATTGCATATCTTCATGCATCAGGATATCCCTATCTATGAATAAAGGCTTTCAGTTTGAATAAAGCACTCTTAGACGGTCACCCTGAGCTGAATGTATCCCATAGTTGAGGTAGCGCATACACCAATGGTTGAGTTGTTTTCCTCTCGTCTATGCTTGGTCTTGACTACCTTTAAAGTCAAAACCTTGTTGAGGTGTAGAGGCCAAGATAGGTAGGAAACCCTGATTATCCTAGACACCTTATTTTAACAGCAAGATCCTTTTTTTTGACTTGGCTTTTAATAACAACACCACTTTCTAAGTAAGCAGACCATTGTGCACATTGACCATAAATTGTTGCAAAAAAAGATCAAGAAATAATTATTAAATATATTTGGCTAAGTTGTTGCCTTATGAAGGGTCTATCTATGCTATCAAAGTCATCGAGGACTTACACCTCACCTCATCTATGTCAATTGGCATGTTTTAAAACTAATCTCTACATGAACGTAGCTTAATCACCGTGTTTCTTGCCACTAAACCATGCTCTGTGGGATGTTAGTGTAGGAAACTATGTGTTCATACAAGCCCAGGTATCAGAACTAATACAAACAAAACTACCTCATTGGTTATTATTAGATCATTATTTCTTGTCTAGGTGAAGAATTATTTCCAAATATTGATCAACAATTGCTCCAATATGTGCAGGCTAATCTAAGTTACAAGAAGTTGACATCTAAAGTAGATAGTGTAGAGACACCAATTCAATCTAATCATCAAGTAAATGAAGGAAGAATCAAATAAAGTGGTTGATTTCCTATCTCGAAAATCAATATAAGCAATCAAGACATTGGTTGATGAAAGGTTGGATGAGTTTGATGATTTGAGTGCATTGGACCAAAATAACAAAATCTTGATGCAATATTTGCAGGTTACCAAGCAACCCAAATGAGAAACTTTCATCTTAATAAGAAAATGTTGTACTAATATGAATCATTTCATGTTCCACATATCCAAAGAGTAGGGTTGATGAGAAAAATAGACCGTTCCAAAGTTGTTGGCAACCTTTAAGTAAGAAAGCGAAAGACAATTTAAGGAGGCATTTCTATCACCCAAAGATATGAAGCACCATAGAGAAATATGTAGAAGGATGCAACCTCTTCAACACTTTGAGACTCACTAACAAAATTATAACTTTATGTTCAACACTTTTGGCTCCAATAAATCCTTGGGAACCTATATCCATTAAACTCTTATAATACCTATTGGCCTCCACTAGTAACCACTACATCTTGGTCATTGTTATGAGGTTCAATAATATGGTGATACTAGTAGTAGGTACCATGCAAGGAGATTATTACTAGAAATGAACCATAAGCCTATAGTTTAAGAATGTCTGGCTAAATTTCGGGTTATCAACATTCATCAATTCTATCATGTGAAATAATTCCTTGAATTCACTTTTAGAGTGCCCTTTGGTTAGTCAAAGATGATAATTTGAAGAAGAGTATACAATTTCATGCATTGAATGATTTTTAAATACATGTAGTTAGTTGAATTTGTTGATTTTTGTAGCTCAGACAGGTGCTTTTGAATAGGCCTATGTGTCTAGGTGTGCAAAATTCCCCCATAGTCTCCTTAGATACTTTTTCTAGTGTGAGCAAGTTGTTAACATTATAACTTAGCCTAAGTCTAACTTAGCCTAAGTCTAACTTAGGAAAAAACACATATTATTATGTTCGATTATTGATCTAAAAGAAGCTTAGGAAAAGTAAAGCAAATTAATTTAGTGATTATGTTTTAATCTTAGCCATTGATATCAAGTGAGGTGAGATTTAATCACTTTGGAGATTAGGGTTATGGATTTATCTCAATTAAAAGTTAGAAAAGCAAGGCTAGGGAGATGGGAAAGTCACACCATACAAAACAAAATATTGAGAGGGGAGTCTCATTGAAGAGTGTGATGCTCTAGTGTGTTGGGTCCGAGAGAGTGCAAAAGGAGAGATTGGAGATCCATATCAAGCAAGGGGATAAAGGACCAATCTAGGTCCTAATATGTTAGATTAGATCCAAGACATTTTGTAATCTATAATCTTTATCATTTGGGAAATTATCATAGGACAGGTGCCCAATTAAGTTTAGATTATTAATGAAAAAAATTGATTGGGCAGAATCTGTGTGTCATTTTTATGAGATTGATTATTTTATGTTTTCTTTCGTTGAATGTTAACAATCTAGCTGTGTATGTTAGGTTAATAATTTATTGGGTATTAGGTTCATAGGAAATATAACATGGTATAAAAACAATAAGTTTGAGTAAGTCGATCTCAGAATCACAAGAAGGCAAGTTCGTATAAGCATTACAGGGGCTAGGTTTGGCCACAACCATATGTGGAAAAAAGAAAATTTTAGGCTCAATTCCTAATCCAGGTTGATATTGGTGGTCACTCGCCAAGTCCACTTGGACCCCCATCATTGTTTCTTTTAGCTTTTCAGTTTCCTTAATTGTAGCACAGTTTACTATTTTTAGCAGTTTTTTGGGTCTTGAACTTTCGGAGCTGTTTTGAGGCCCTAAACAACATTTTTTGGGAAAACTGGGAGCAACATGGGTCCACCCATGGTCCCATGTTGCTCTTCCCAAAGTTGTAGTTCTCGGATAGATCTTTCTAGTGAGATACTGTGTTCGTCAAACAGAGATTGTATGCCAAAGTTACGGCCCCAAGAAGTTGATGTGCCAATTTACCCAAATGGGGCCCACAGTTTGGCGTTTCATCTTCTAGGGTTAGGTTTTTGGATGTTTAGGGTTTTCCATTGTTTCTCAACAATAAATAGGCCTTCGAGCCTCATTGTAACACAATTTAGAGGCATGTAGCCGCCACATCTCTTCTCAGAGATAAGCTACCATCACCCTAGCTAGTTTATTTCCATTTTTGTTTGTAAGCATATTTTAGTATTTTACATTAATGAAATGAAGTATTATTTTTGTTGCATCTCTGTATTCATTGTTATTTCTGTAATTTGTTTCATTCCTGTTTAAATCTAGATCAGTGGTATCAGAGCGGTTTGTTCTTTAATTGTTTTTCTTTGCATGTCCCCAACGAGGTCGAGATATAAGGATTTAGGGCTTGAACTAGTTGAACCTTTGCAAGATCAGCCTCACAAATCCCGACGGCCTCCCATGGCGGATGAAAAGAAAGACAAGGGGGTAGGAGATCCTATCAAAATCTTGCTCGAAGAATCCCCTGAGCAACAAAGGAACGTGATGATGGAAAACTTTGCCCAGATCCTTCAACAGCTACCCAGGGGCGACTCATCTACTTCCAGCAGCTACCCTGGAAGCACCACACCCTTTAAGGTACAAGTTAACTTTGACATTCCCATATTTGAGGGTTAGATAGATGTAAACATTGTAGATAAATGGTTAAATCTGTTAGAAGGGTATTTTTTTGTTCATGATTTTTCCGGCTGGGAAAAGATTACTTTTGCTCTACTCAAAGCCACCCCCCATGTCAAGGACTGGTGGGAAACCTACTCCGAGCAGAAGGATGAAAGTATGAACTCACTGTTTTCAGCCGCACCCACTTGGAATTCATTCTGGACTGCCATTAACGAGTAGTACTACCCTGTTGGAAGCTATGAGGATCAATACATAAAGTGGACCATGCTGCGACAGGAAAGGGACCAAGACATGCCGAAGTTTACCAATATTTTCCATACCCTTTGCACAAAGTTGGGTATCAAGGATTCATAGCAGCATTTGGTACTCAAATACTGCAGTTGCCTACACAAGTACATCAAGTAAGAAATAGAATTCCTGAACATCTCCTTGCTCAGCACGACATACCGATATGCTGTCAAGATCGAGCAAACCTTTAAACAGAAGAAGTGAGACTTTGGATCTGCGAATCTGAAGCAAGGGAAAGGTGCCCCCAAACTTTAGAACAAAGGGCAAAGCCAAGGCAAGGCATCCCAAGACAACTTGCCAAATCCGCAAGCAAAGAATAGCGCCGCAAAGCTGAAAAAGGACACGGGAAAGTGGTGTGAGTTCCATAAGAGATCCACTCACAACAAAAGTTAGTGTCGGGTCAAGCAGTCACTTATGGCCGAGCTAATGGTTTGAAAATCAAATGCATGTTTCGACTCTGAGTCAGAACCTGACAAGGGGAATGACAGAGGGAAGGAGATTATCGATGGAGAGCCCAACGCCATCGTTTCCACCACGAAGATCCAGAAGGAGGGACCCAAAGATCTATATGAGGAGGAGCATCTCTTCCACTCCTAGATGTGTGTAAAGGGCTCCCCACTACAGTTCATTTTCGATAGTGGGAGCCAAAAGAACATCATTTCGACATAGGTTGTGAAGCGGCTGGGCTTATCGACCACAACACATCCACAACCGTGCACCATCGGGTGGCTTCACCAAGGACGAGATCTTTGCATGAGCCAGCAGTGTTGCCTTCCATACAACAATAAGCCCTTCATGGATGAGGTATTGTGTGATGTTGCTCCCCTTTATGTTTGTGATGTATTATTAAGACAACCATACTTGTGGAAGTGACATGCTGTGTATGAATCAAGGCCCCGTGTTGTTATTGTTACTTTGGGAAATAAGTTGTATAGGATACCAGAGGTAGCATCGCCTACCACCATCTCTTTGGTTACCACAAAACAATGCAGTAAGCTCATTTTCAAAATCAGGAAATTTGTTTCCATTGTAATATGCCCTCAAGGAAAGAAGAAGACAGTGGCCACAACCTCCAGACAGGGCCCCTTTGCACGACAACTACAGATGGACAAGTTTGTGGAGGAGTACGAGAATATCTTCACCTCCCCTGCAGGGGTTCCTCTGCACTATTAGGTCAAGCACTCCATCGATCTAACCCCAGGTGCACCGCTATCCAATGGAGTAATCTATTGACGCTCTATTATGGAGAATGATGAAATCAAGAGGTAGATTCAGGAGCTGCTGCAGAAAGGTCACATATGTTTGAGGTCATCACCCTGTGGGAGCCCAATCACGTTGGTACAGAAGAAGGATGGGACTTGGAGACTCTGTATTGACTATCGGGCATTGAACAAGATCACTGTCCGTAATAGGTACTTGATCACATGGATTGATGACCTCCTGGACCAACTAAAGGTGGAAAAATATTTTAGTAAGATTGATTTGAAGTCAGATTATCACCAGGTACCAATCGAACCCTCTGACGTGTGGAAGACTGCCTTCAAAGCTAAGGAGGGCCTTTTCGAATTATTGGTTATGCCTTTCGGATTGACGAACGCTCCTACAATCTTCATGAGGCTAATGGATGACATCTTTCGGCCATTCACCAACTCATTTGTAGTGGTATACTTGGATGACATCCTGTTCTTCATCCATAGTTGGGAAGAGCACCTCCACCACATCCGACAAGTTCTCCAAACTCTGCAGCAACACAAGTTATGTGCCAATTTGGAGAAATGCATTTTTGGCATGACCTAGGTTTAGTACCCGGGATACATGCATCTGGATCGGGTGCCACACAAGTTTCAGGTGGGCGACAAAGTCTGGATGTATTTGAAAAAGGAACACCTTACCGGAGCCTATCAGAAACTCAGAACACTCCCATATGGTCCTTACACCATTACCAAGGCCGTGGGAGACAATGCCTTTGAGCTCAACATTCCCCCATTCCTTGGCATGCACCCAATGTTCAATGTGGACCGCCTTCGGCCATACTTTCCACCATTATTAGACACATCCGACATTGTAGAACAACTCACACCCACAAAGTTAAATCCAGATTGCATATAATAAGCTGCAACTGATTGAATCATGGACACACAAATCAAGCACACTCGCCAACTGAATATCCGACTGTATCGAGTTGTCAAAGCAGGCCAACTCCTTAACTAGGGACCAAGTTCAATAGAAGTTTCCTCATCTCATGGAGGAACTCAACGCAATGGGGACCATTACTTCCTAAGGTGGGAGGAATGATCCAGGTGGATATTGGTGGCCACCCACCAAGTCCACTTGGAACCCCACCATTGTTTCTTTCAGCTTTTCAGTTTACTTAATTGTAGCATAGTTTACTAGTTTTAGAAGTTTTTTGGGTCCTAAACTTCTAGAGCCATTTTGAGTCCATAAATGATGTTTTTTGGGAAACCTAGGAGCAACATGGGTCTATGGACTAATGTTTCTCTTCTCAAAGTTGTAGTTCTCGGATAGAGCTTTCTAACGAGATATTGTGCACGTCAAACGAAGCTCGTATGCCAAAGTTAGGACCTCGGGAAGTTGATGTACCAATTTACCCAAACAGGGCCCACAGTTTGGCGTTTCATCTTCCAGGGTTAGGTTTTTGGATGTTTATGGTTCTCCATTATTTCTCAACAATAAATAGGCATTTGAGCCTCATTTTAACACAGGTCAGAGGCATGTAGCCGCCACATCTCTTCTAAAAAATAAGCTACCATCGCCCTAGCTAGTTTATTTCCATTTTTGTTTGTAAGCATATTTCAGTATTTTACAGTAATGAAATGAAGTATCATTTCTGCCGCATCTCTATATGTATGGTTATATCTATAATTTGTTTCATTCCTGTTTAAATCTGGATCAAGGCCATATGCTATATGGCGGTCAAGATGAGAAAGAAAATTGGGTTCAACACACAAGCCACTTTTAAAAAATTTTAATAATTAAAAAAGGGGGGGGGATCTAATATCCTTTCGGAAAAAAATCTCCCTTAGGGTTGAAATGAGAATAAGATAATATTGTATCAGTATCATTGTACATGTATCTCTTTTTAAATATAAAGAATTTTGATTGGTTTATATATTATGTACATGAAAATTTCATGGGAACTTTTAGGTTGAAATTTCTTCTAATGAGAGTAGCCAATCGAGTGGTGTTGTGTTTGAAGGGCTCAATAACAATGCATGAGCAATTAAACGCATGGATACAACTACGTATAGTCGTTAGATGTTAGGCGAGTAAAAGAGAGAAATTCGCAGACTGCTAATGAAGACAATGTTTGGCGGCAAGGAGTCGCAACAAGGAGAAATTGCAGCAAAGATGGTCATCCATGAGCGGGGTTGAGTGCACTGTGAAGGGGCCAGCCATGAGAGGGTGCATTTATAGCCAACAATATGGTACGAAGGAAAATACTAAGTCTTCCATCTAGATTGCTACAAGTTAACCCTTAGAGGGAGAGAGTGAGACCATACCAGTTAAGGGTATGGCATGGATGTCTCAAAGGACCAAGACAAATCCATGGGAAAGATATTTACAGATCTATAAATGAATAAGGTTCTTGTGGGTGTTAGAACAAATAAAGTAGTGACAAAGAATAAGGAGCAAGAAACTACAAAGGTTGAGAAGCTTAGAGGGAGTCAACCTTCAAGTTTGGGAGGGGAGGAGAAGTCGATGAATTCCTCCCAATATGTCAAGAAGGTCTCTTGGTACGAGATGACCTTACAGGATATTCAAGAGTAGGATGCTTCTATGAACCAAGCCAAGGATAGTCAAATTTTGAGGATGTTTCCAGTAGTAGAGGGTAGGGAAAGCTTCCAGTTAGGGGGAGCACCCAAGGCAGCAAATGTAGGATCGAAATTAGTTCCAAGTAGCAAAAGTACCTACCTTAATAAGAGGCAGTGTTGATGTTTGTAGCTCGGGCAAGTACTTCTACACAGGTCTATGTGCCTAGGCATGCAGAAGTGACCCACAATCTCTTTAGATACTTGCTCTAGTGTGATCAAGTTGCTAATGTAACTTAGCATAAGTCTAACTTAAGAAAAAACACATATTATTATGTTGGCTTATTGAGCTAAAATAAACTTAGGAAAAGTAAAGTAAATTATTTTAGTGATTGTGTTTTAATCTCAAGTGAGATAAGATGTAATAATTTTAGATATTAGTGTTAGGGATTTAGCTCAATGAAAAGTTATAAAAGCAAGGCTAGGGAGATGGGAAAGACACACCATACAACAACACAAGATTGAAAGAGGCATCTCAATGACGAGTGTGATACTCTAGTGTATTGGGTCTGAGGGAGTGCAGAAGGAGAGATTGGAGATCTAGATCAACCAAGGGGATCGAGGACGTATCTAGGGCATGATCTATTGGATCAGATCCAAGACATTTTATAATTTATAATCTTTCTCACGTGGGCCATTATCCTAGGACAAGAGCCCAAGTAAGTTTGGATTATTAATGAAGAACTTTGATTGGAAAGAATCTATGTGTCATGCTTATGAGATTTGTTGTTTTACTTTTGCTTCCATTAAATGTTAAGAACCTATATATGTAAGTTATTCAGTAGATCTACAATCCAAAATGTTAATAATTTACGGAGTGCTAGGTTCAATGGCAATATAACATAAGCATGATAAAGTTTTGAGGATCTATTGTCAACAACACCCTAAGTCTTAGGATGAACAATCATCGTATGTATAACATAAGCATGATAATTCCATTAAAAGGTTACCATTCAAAGCATGTCTATAAATTCCTACCTTACGAATATTGGGCATCCCAATGTAAATGAAAGTGCTAAGATTCATAAAGTTTGTAGACCACATGGGAAAATCACGAAGAATATGGGGAGCAAGTCTCTTATAAAAGACATTAAAGATAATCATCATAGATTGGAGGAGAGATTTGCTTAAGAGGTGTGGATTCTTATGCTACAATGGCATCACAAAAGATAAGAGCTTCTCCTCTTTGGAGCAAGATCTTATGTTAGTGAACATGGACCAACATATTTTCCCAACGAAATGATAGAATTCCTTTCTATTTTTCTTTGAATGACCAATCACCCATCGTCTTTTGGGTTCTTCAGATTCTTAAAAGGATCGGTGTTGGTAAATTTTAAGACAATGCATAATTTTTAAATGAGATCCTCAATAACAAGGCATGCCCTACCTGGTTAGTGAGAATGGTCCATCCCTTGGTGGAGTAGTCTATTACTTAACCATGCCTTGAGGTCTTAGGTACTTGACCTTGACTTTACCAATAAGAATAATGTATTCATCATCTAATCAATAAACCAAAAATTATATTGTGTCAATTGAAGGAAGGAATGGGAGTGTGGTGAAGAGTACTCACCTCTCAAAACCAAGAGGTGAACAATGCTCGTCACTGAAAACCATGCATTTACGAGCACATGAGGCCCTATAAGAAACTCAGGGAGGTACAAGGAACGACATAACAAGCACCAAGTTATAAGAAACTCACAAAAAGGTATAAGGAACAACACAATAAGCACTAAGTCAAACACAAGTTCCAAGTTGTTGATCAAGTATGGCTGTAACATCCAAAGCAAAGATTTCAGGGAAAGCACTTCAAAGTTCAAACTAAAACCCATCCACTACCAACCATTTTCGATTGGAGATAAGAAAATAGTGACCACTTAAAAATTTGAATTTCTCAACATACTTAAGTATACATCCTATATTCAATGTGGAGAAGCTCATTTTATCTAAAGCCCCTTGTGCTAGATCAAGAAAGAAAGGCTCAACCCCATGTCCAAATGCCTAACTTAAAGATGGAAGAAAAAAAATTACCCACAACTTACAGATGAGATGACATCATTTTCAAAAAGAGCAGTATGGTGCATCCTCAAATTATATTATATTCAATATAACTAGTCACATTCAATTCAACTTGACACCAAACAGCACCATCAAGCCATCAACACACTATAATCAATTTTCGATCATAATCATAGAGAAAACTATAAAGATGGAGGTAGTCATCCTCTAAACTCGGAGGAGTGATCATATGGTGGATTAATATATGTTAAACTTTCACCGAGGACATCTCTATGCAGTATGCACAAGTCAACATCAAGTGTTATTTGGCATTAAACGACCATTAACAATAACATCAAGTTGGCTCCAACACAACACGCAAACTGATGCCGAGATAAAGTGCTTGACACTGACATGGCAGGTGTGGTTAGACGTGATAGGAAAGTGTATTTACTATTAGTTACAAACTGCCACCTATAACTACCTAGAAACTGTAAGGGGAAAGGAGATCTTGAAGGTTCAGAATTGTTAAACACACATGGGGAGCGAGAAAGATAGGAAAGATAAAGCATGCAATACAATTTTTATTAACAATTGATATACATTTATAGTACAATATGGTGACCGTTGGGTTCAAATCCCAAGGTCCCTTGGACTGCTTTGTCCATTCGGCTTCCACACTAACCCATTAAGGATTAGGTGTCCAACATTCCCCCCCTTAATCCGAAGGGTTATGTATGAGTCTAAGAAGAGAGCTGTAATACAAAATCTGCAAATATGCATGGCAGCACTAGGCTGAATGTGCTCTCTGAAATGTTGGTATAATAGGGCGGGTGGCTTAAGGATGGCCACCAACACTGGAACGCTTAGTGCAGTTCCCGAAACTCTTCCAAAACTGGCAAGAAGATGAAGTCTTCTGCTAGAGGAAGTGATCCTATTGTTTTAAAGAGGGAAACCTTCAACCATAAAATGGAGGTCTCACCCCGCATAAAAGGTAAAACTTCAACCTGAAAAGGGAAGTCTCAACCTGTGATGGTTTAAGGATGACCAACAACTCTGGAATGCTTAATGCAATTCCTGGAACTCTTCCAAATCTGGCAAGAAGATGAAGTCTTCTGCTAGAGGAAGTGTCCTCAATTTTGTTCTCGGAACGCTTCCAAAGCTGGCAAGAAGCTGAAGTCTTCTGCTAGAGGAAGTGTCCCAGATTGCCTACTGAAGGCATGTTCACGGGCATCTTTGTCTCTGGCTACAACTCTGAAACTGGTGTGGCAGGTTGTGGCTCAGGCTCGCTTGATGTGGCTTTGAAGCTTGCAGATGACCATCATTTCCCCCCTGTCAGATACAAGGTGAGAAGATGGATAAAACTCAACTGCAAGACTGTTCAATACTCTAGAACAAGTTCTGACATGTGTTTGGAATATCTTCTTGGCCGTTGATGCCCATTGCCAAGAGGCGATCCATCCTAGATGAATCTTTGTTCTTGCAGGGTGTTTGTTTTTGAAGCATCTGTGTGAAGAATGACTAGTTTTATGACAGTGCTTACATGGATGAAGATCAAAACAGTGATCTTTCAGATGGCCAACTCGGTCACAGTGTTGACATTTCACAATCTGTTGTTGTTGTTGTTGCTCTGGAAGAGGGGCAGAGTCTAGAACAGCTGGAGTTGAACTGTCATAAGGAGCAGGTGAACTGTCATAAATGAATCTAGCACTCTGAAACTGAATGGGCTTGGTGTAGTCTGGAATATGAAAGGACAAGTCCTTGTCATATCCAAGACCAGTTCTGTGCTTGTTGTGGACACGCTGTTCCCAAGGTCTGATGATGGGCTTGGGAAGTGCAGACTGAGTTTCTGCATCTGCATGTATAACTGTTGCTTTATTTGAATGAACAATAACATTATTGACATGTTGTTGATGGGTGGTTGTCTCAATGTTCTGAACAAAAACAGGTTCAGAATGGTGTCTATTTTGATGTAGCTCTTCTTGCTGTAGCTGTGATTCAAGTTGCAAAAAATCAATCTTTTCCTGTGCATTTTGTAGACATGTCTGAATGTCTGTGAGAGAAACTTTGCTGACTTTTAATGTATCATGATTAGAGGAATGTATCAGAGTTTTTAAGAACTCTAATATTTCAGTGATTCTAGCCATTTTGCTTCAGTGTCAGATTTACACCTTAAAATTGATCACAACTATTACTCAATGTAGAAAAGTAATATCACTCACAGTACTCAGCAATATCCTTTGTAAATGTGCAGCAAATGAATCAAGGAAGCAAGGCAAAGAAGTGTTGTATTGATAAAGGAACCTGGAACAATCGCGAGTTTGCATAGTAATAAGGATAAGTTTGTTCCCGGAAATTCGTCCACAACAGGCAACTATGACTGATCTGCAAATGTCTTTGAAACCAACTTTTCCGGTATCTCTTGAACTTACAAATAAGAGTTTACACTACAAAATAAGAACCTGGAACCTGCAATGGCACAACGTAGCATCGCAGAACAGGTTTGAAGTTAACCCTCAACAAGTGAAAAGATTACGAAGCTTTTCCGACTTGTACCACAATTCAATGCTCGCCCTCAAATCAATTTATAGCCCAGCAACTACTATTCGTGATCCCCGTCGAATGAAGCATCCCAAGTACTCATAGTGCAACGTCGATCTGAATCTAAAATTTCATTCTATATTCTGAAATGAAATACATTATTTCATCATTTTTGAAGCCTCCAAGGAATTCAATCTGATATTTTAATACCCAGAAATTTGTATACAGTTGATATACATATAGCTTTTTTTTACCACAATGACCCCACAACACTACAGAAAACAAGTTCTGCGAAATACACAGTCCCTTACTATTTAATAGCAGACAAAGATACAAGGAAAATATAAAATTGGACCCTGGTCTATTAGCCCAGTTCTTCAATGCTTCCTTTTATAAATGTAGCCTTTATACACCAGCAATATCACCCATACTTGGTCTTGAAATGGCACATTGTCTAGAGTAAGTTTACGGCAACTTGAATATGCCCAGGGAGGAATCTACTTCCTTAATGTCTCTTCCAATACTCGTAATTAACACAGGGATGAGGAATCAGTCTCTTTGGGAACATATCTGGTCACATTCAACTCAAAACTCACCCTTTGATTTATATACATGCCCACACAGCAAGTGTAACCAGAATCTCGTCCCCTCAGTCAACACTCAACTCCACTGCCACAGAACTTTCCCAAGGTGAATGAGTGATGGCGTGACCTTCTTTCAACAAGGAAACTCGACCCATAATGATGATAACTCGACCAGCAACCAGATTGGTCACCTTTGCCTTCAGGGAAACTCGTGTTAGCAGTGTGGAAATGTCCAGCGATTGTAAAGGGAAACACGGCTCAGCTCACCCTTCAAATCTTGTCCACCATTCTTCATAAATTCGACTTCAATGGAACCTCCACTCATCTACGCATCAATTGGTCAACTCGTACCAAATTCAAAACACAGCAAGGGTTGAATGTTTGTGTTAACCACACATACCGGGAATGAAGAATGGAGAATACCCGACAGAGGAAGCTAAGTCGTTGACGTCAACAGCATGGAATCGTTCTGGAATTCATGTGAGATTCAATCGTTTGGATGAGAAATGGTATATTACCAGTGTGAAATGGGAGACCTGGTGAAGTACTCGAGTCTGGAGCATTTACTAAAATCCTTGGTCACTATATCTCACTTGAAGTGCAACGTTGTATTTCAAACCTTGCATCTCCTGCTGCAATTTCCAACAGCTAATTTAGTATATGCTCGGCCTCAGAACCAATAGGCATGAGCCGACCAGCGATAACGGCACAAGCGCTACGAAATCAGAAGAAAAAAGTATCCAATGTCATCCTCGATGGAACTCAATGCACCAGAAATCAGCAACCCAAAACAGAGACTACGAAAACGCTACAAAATCAGAAGAAAAAGGTATATAATGTCATCCTTGATGGAACTCAACGCACCAGAAACTAGCAACCCAAAACGGAGACTACGGAAAACTGTCTGGTGAACATGACAAAACTAAGATAGACGAAGGAAAACTGTCTTAAGTATGTGAAGAGACTAAGCAAGCAGGGAAAACTAAAGGAGGCGCTGAGTCACTGTTCACCTTCAAAAGGATGACTGATACAGCATTCAGTAACGCAGGTGAGAATAATCAGGTGAATTGTCAGGCAGTAGAGGCGCAGGTGTAATGACGCTCCTTTTTTAAAACGTTTATGACAGTCAGAGAGCGATTATTGTATTCAGAAGAACAGGGGGGCAGAGTTAATGGAGCGTTACAGGTAATGAAGACTAGGCCAGCATTATTCAAGGCAGCTCAGACCAGTTGCTCAGGGAATAACAACATCTCATTTTTTTTTTTTTTAACTAAAGGATAAACCCTGAGAAAGAAAACTACATAGGCCACACATCATGGCTCTGATACCATGTTAAACATACATGGGGAGCGAGAAAGATAGGAAAGATAAAGCATGCAATACAATTTTTATTAACAATTGATATACATTTATAGTACAATATGGCGACTGTTGGTATTCACATCCCAAGGTCTCTTGGACTGCTTTTGTCCATTCGACTTCCACACTAACCCATTAAGGATTAGGTGTCCAACAAAAATGAAGGACTTCGTAGAGGGCAATTCAAAGGGAGATTCACGAGGCAAAGAATTAAAGACAAACACTTTTGTCCTAAAGAATGTAGGAGGTCCATCAGATCGGCAACCATGTCAATTGGGAATAAGGCCAAAATTTCACAGTAGAATATCCCATTTAACAGTTCACTTGTTTGATCCTCTCAAATTGGTCATTGGCCAACCATTAAACCTCTCCCAGTAGTGTACGTCCCATGTGAGTATAAGAAGCACCGATCTGGGCCTGCCTGCAGATTGGTACTACAGAAGCAGAAGCACCGATCTGCACAGTGGGGGCTGGGGGTAATTGGAATGATTCGTTCCTTAATCGTGCATATAATTGGGTTTCATCCGTATTGAAAAGATGGATCTTTTACGCAGTAGAAGAAGAATTGGGTGGCCATTAAACGTATTTATTGTGTCGAATACATGGGGAATCTGTTGAGTTGGGATATCCCATGGCTCGAAAACTGGTTAACTGTTTGAAGCCGACGGAGTTTAATCGATTGTGGAGGATCGGATCGATGAGGTGACGAAGAAACCCCAAGAAAACGCCACTCAAACCTCCTTGGGCTCTGGTATTTGTACAAGAAATAGAAAACTGGGGCCGGGGGGTCGGAGATTAATTGCAAATACCTCCGATTCAAAATTTTATGTTTTCCCATATAATTTATAAAAGATTTTATATCTATAAAATTCTATGGGCTTTCCTAAGCTTCTCATTTCACGCTGGTCTGTAATGTGAAATTATGGAATAGAAGAACTTCGAGGCTGGCTTATGTAAGTTATACACGTACAAAACTAATATTTGCACTAAATTATTATCTTATTTTGTATTTTTAGATGTTGGTTTTTATTAGTTAATTGGATGCCTTTGTTATGACACGCTTCATTATTTAATTTATTATTATCATTGAATTAGTTTTTAAAATTTGTGTGATGAGTTATTTCATAAGGGCATATTGTGATATCTTATTTTTCATATAATAATTATTAATAAAATTGATTGTAAAAATTTATTAATAAAATGATTTAATTAAATTATAATTAAAAAATAATAATATTTTGTAATAATTTTAAAAACCATTATTTAAAATTTATAAAATAATTATTTTACTAAATAAATAGTTTAGAAATTATAATTTATAAATAATATATTTTTTAATAAATAAAATATATGGATCTTTATCAATAATGTCTTAAAAGTTAAAAGGGAAATATATATATATATATATATATATATATATATATATATATATATATATATATATAGTTATTTATATTATTATTATTTTTTCAATTTAATTTATCAATCTTACACATTAATATTATATGATTCATTTATATTTAGATATAAATATTTATATAAAATGTTTTAAATAATTTATTTAATACGATTTTATAAAAGAAAAAGAATTGCATATTTTTTAATTTTTTAATTTGAATAACCATATATGATATTTATATTTTTATTAACAATATAGTTTTAATTTTTGTATATTAAATACAATTATGCCGTAAGGCATTCCTCCCTGAAATGAACTCCTCCAAATGTCTTTCTATTTATTGTTAGACGATTCAACAAAAATTTGTCATCCAATTTAATTAAAAAACCTTAAAAAATATTAAAAAATCTTTAATGTAATTAGCTAATGGTTAATTAAAAAAAAATAATTTTCGTTTCCTTCTGTTACCTACCCAACCATTCTGTTACCTTACCGAACCCAACCCAACCTGTGTCTACCTAGCCAATCCGTCTTGCGCGCGAATAGCCACGTTTGATGCAAAGGAGGGTGGGGGACCTTTAGAGGAGGGCGCGAGTAGAGGATTGTTGCAGAGGATGACGGGGGTTGTGGAGGACGGGGGGCCTTCTTATTGGTTGCACAAGGATGACAAGGGCCGCGTAGGCCACTTTTTATGTAGGAGGAGGAGGGCTACAACGAGAATTAATCAGTTGATAATTTTGCCTTGCATCCGAATTTGGCGGTCTCTGCATCAAAACTGGTTATTGTGGTAGTTATTAAGTTATGTATACATTCTGGGGTTAGTGCTCTCATTTCTCATCTCATATTTCGCTTCCTGTTGCTTGCCTTTACTATTGTCAACCACCGTTCAATTTTGCTTATATGCATCGCTGTTCCTGAAAACCTACAAGTCAGTTGTATGGATATTTTCTTCAATTGTTTCTGTTTTGTAAGATTGGTTTTGCTTTGCCTCAGGATAGAGCTCTAGTTCTTTAGAGTATTAGGAATTGGAAACGTATTACAAGATATCTGTTGATAAGATTCCCTCTTCACTTGAAATCTTGTGCCTATAATCACAACAAGCTAGAAACAACAAACAAAACTAAACAGGTGTGTGTTTCATTTCGAACCTAACACATTTTATATTCCCTAGTTGTGGGTCTTTTATGAGGGTTATTTAAACAATGTTTACAATATTTTCTCTCAGTTATGTTTCTTCTGTAAGTTATCTCCTCCATAAGCCAGTATGGGGATATTCGGTGGCATTAGACTCACTCATACTTCCCCCATAATCGCCTTATAAGCAACATATCTAAATATTTTAAGGTGACTTATCATGAGTTTTATATTACATTTGACAGTTCATAATTGAGAGTGTTCTCTGCCTCATATGGTTTAGATGCTAACAGTTTCAATATGTCCACCATTCAGTTCCCTTAAGGTTTTAAGATTTGGCTATAGAAACTGAGTTGTTGCACTATTGTTGAGTGCTGTTATTTTTGTTCCCCCAAACATTTTTGACAAGTGGGGAAATCACAATGTCTTTCTTGTTTTCCATAACTGTCTGAGTTGAATCTAATATCTTCTTGGGTCAAATCAACTCCATTTGGTCGATTCGTCTCTTATTGGTTGACTTCAGACAACCTAGGTAGATTCCTTACCTACTTCAATGGATTGATCTTCTCTAAGGTGTTTTTCCTCACCCACGGGATGTGCAGACTGTGCATGCCTTGTGTGGGTTATCTTTCTCCCTTTTGGAGTGATTCAAAATCTTTTTTAAAGGTTTAGCATTATGTCTATTACTGTAATCTCAGTGATATAAATTGTCTATTGCTGTTGTTTAAAGACAAAGAAGATAGTAGGACAGAATCTGTATCATTCAATATTTATGTTTAATGGACTACACTTCTCTTAGCACTGTTAATGGTTAGTATGATGAGTTTCATATATTTGATAGTTCATAATTCAGAACGTTCTCTGCCTCATATGGCTTAGATTCTAACAATTTCAATATGTCCACCATTCAGTTCGCTTAAGTTTTTTGCACATTCATCGCTTAGATTTCATGGATAAGATCATAGTGTTCACCTCATATATGTTCTTGAAATTCAACTCAATTTTAGATACTAAGCTTTGTTTTTTATTATATGTGTTTGTAGACCTTCTTTAGACAATAATAGGATATGTTTTCTCGGAACAGAGGGATATGCATTAACATTCAAATCAAAGGAGTTGGTATTAAGTTGATCAAACAATCAATGTCCATCATCCAATATTTCTTAAGATTTTTGTATCCAACATCTAACATTCTATCCAAGTCAACTTCAATGGTGTTCTCATACCCATAAATACTTGTTTGAGTCTCCAGAAACTTTCTAAGAGCAAAATCCTCATCTTTCAGGATGGTGATTCAGCTTCTCTTCATCCCCATCTTCAATTACAAGGGAATTAACTTATAGAGAATCCCCTGAGATATATCATATTGTGAGGCTAATTGGTCTACTCAAATTTTCACTTAAGTCTGCATTCTTTGTCTTAAAAACATTCAATGGTCTATCAAACATGTTAACATATGATTGGGTCTCTAAATCTTCTTGAATCAAACCTGTGAGATGATTAGACTTAGACTCCTTATCATCATCAAAGTCAGACGGTCCATCAAAACATAGTGTGTATGATTTGCCTTTGTTTTCACCACAGAATGAATGCAGATCTAATCCAGTTAAATACCATTGATATTGAACATCACTCAAATCACTTTGAAACCACAACATCACTTTGAAACCACAACTCATTTACAACTATAAGAATAGTATTAGTTGTTGATACTTTCTTCTCAAGTACACAGTAAGGTTGCATGAACTACTTTCTTACACTAAGAATAATCCACAATATCTTTCTCATATGCATTCATCACTTAGATTTCATGGATCAGATCATAGTCTGCACCCAATATATGTTCTCGAACTTCAACTCAATTTTGGATACTAGGTTTTGTTTTTTATTATCTGGGTTTGTAGACCTTCTTCAGACAATAGTAGGATATGTTTTCCTGGAACATAGGGATATGCATTAACATTCAAATCAAATGAGTTGGTATTAAGTTGATCAAACAATCAATGTCCAGAGGAGCTTATTTATGCATGATGATATTGCTTTCATGAAATGCAACACAACATTCAAAGAACATGGGAGTTTATTTAAATATGTTTAAGTTTACAAACAAAACCCTACATACTCTGTTTCTAATAAAACTCTTGATGGAAAACTACCTTTGGCTTCAACTATCCTCCTCTCATAGAAATGAAAGTTATACCTATCCTCCTCTCCTCTATCTATGGGAGATGATCAACCATTAGAGTTTGAGTGAACAAAATTAGAATAATGGAAGTAATCTCAGTGATATAAATTTTCTATTGCTGATGTTTAAAGATAGAGAAGAAAGTAGGGAAGAATTTGTATCATTCAATATTTATGTTTAATGGACTGGACTGCTCTTAGCACTAGTAATGGTTAGTATGATGAGTTTCATATTACATTTGATAGTTCATAATTGAGAACGCTAATCAATTTGAAACCAAAACATCATTTTGAAACCACAACTCCTTTACAACTATAAGAATAGTATTAGTTGTTGATAATTTCTCCTCAAGTACACAATCAAGTAAGGTTGGATGAACTACTTTCTTATACTAAGCATACTCCATAGTATCTTTCTCATGTGAATTCTTTGCTTAGATTTCATTGATCAGATCATAGTCTTCACCTCATATATGTTCTCGAACTTCAACTCAATTTTGGATATTAAGTTTTTTTTTTTATTACCTGGGTTTGTAGACCTTCTTCAGACAATAGTAGGTTATGTTTTCCTGGAACTGAGGGATATGAAATAACATTCAAATCAAATGAGCTGGTATTAAGTTGATCAAACAATAAATGTCCATCATCCAATATTTTTTAATATTTTTGTGTCCAGCATCTAACATTTTTCCACATCAACTTCAATGGTGTTCTCATACCCATAAATACTTGGTTGAGTCTCCAGAAAATTTCTAAGAATAGAATCCTCATCTTCCAGGATGGTCATTCAGCTTCTCTTCATCCCCATCTTCAATTACAAGGGTATTAACTTATGGAGCACCAATATTTCTTAATATTTTTGTGTTCAACGTCTAACATTCTATCCACATCAACTTCAATGGTGTTCTCATACCCATAAATACTTGGTTGAGTCTCCAGAGACTTTCTAAGAACATAATCCTCATCTTCCAAGATGGTCATTTAGATTCTCTTCATCCCCATCTTCAATTACAAGGGTATTAACTTATGGATCATCCCCTAAGATATATCATATTGTAAGGCTAATTGGTCTACACAAATTTTCACTTAAGTCTACATTGTTTGTCTTAAAAATGTTCAATGGTCTATCAGACATGTTAACATAAGATTGGGTCTCTAAATCTTCTTGAATCAAACCTGTCAGATGATTAGACTTAGAAGCCTTATCATCATCAAAATCAGACAGTCCATCAAAACATAGTGTGTATGATTTGCCTTTTTTTTCACCACAGAATGAATGCGAATCTAAGTCAGTTAAATACCATTAAGATTGAACATCACTCAAATTACTTTGGAACAACAACATCAATTTCAAACCACAACTCCTTTACAACTATAAGAATAATATTAGTTGTTGATACTTTATCCTCAAGTACACAATCAAGTAAGGTTGCATGAACTACTTTCTTATACTAAGCATACTCCACGATATCTTTCTCATGTGCATTCATCACTTAGATTTCATGGATCAGTTCATGCTCTTCACCTCATATATGTTCTCGAACTTCAACTCAATTTTGGATACTAAGTTTTTTTTTTTTTTGTTATCTGGGTTTGTAGACCTGCTTCAGACAATAGTAGGATATGTTTTCCTGGAACAAAGGGATATTAATTAACATTCAAATCAAATGAGTTGGTATTAAGTTGATCAAACAATCAATGTCCATCATCCAATATTTCTTAAGATTTTTGTGTCCGACATCTAACATTCTATCCACATCAACTTCAATGGCATTCTCATACCCATAAATACTTGATTGTGTCTCCAGAAAGTTTCTAAGAATAGAATCCTCATCTTCCAGGATGGTCATTCAGCTTCTCTTCATCGTCGTCTTCAATTACAAGGGTATTAACTTATGGAGCATCCCCTGAGATATATCATATTGTGAGGTTAATTGGTTTACTCAAATTTTCACTTAAGTCTACATTGTTTTTCTTAAAAATGTGCAATGGTCTATCAAACATGTTAACATAAGATTGGGTCTCTAAATCTTCTTGAATCAAACCTGTGAGATGATTAGACTTAGACTCCTTATCATCGCAAAATCAGATAGTCCATCAAAACATAGTGTGTATGATTTGCCTTTTTTTTCACAACAAAATGAATGCAAATCTAATTCAGTTAAATACCATTGAGATTGAACATCACTCAAATCACTTTGAGACTATAAAATCAATTTGAAACCACAACTCATTTACAACTATAGGAATAGTATTAGTTGTTGATAATTTCTTCTCAAGTACACAATCAAGTAAGGTTGCATGAACTACTTTCTTACACTAAGCATACTCCACAATATCTTTCTCATGTGCATTCATCACTTAGATTTCATGGATTAGATCATACTCTTCGCCTCATATATGTTCTCTAACTTCAACTTAATTTTTCATACTAGGTTTTGTTTTTTATTATCTAGGTTTGTAGACCTTCTTTAGACAATAGTAGGATATGTTTTCCTGGAACAGAGGGATATGCATTAACATTCAAATCAAATGAGTTGGTATTAATTTGATCAAACAATCAATGTCCATCATCCAATATTTCTTAAGATTTTTGTCTCCGACATCTAACATTCTATCCACATCAACTTCAATGGCATTCTCATACCCATAAATACTTGATTGAGTCTCCAGAAAGTTTCTAAGAACATAATGCTCATCTTCCAAGATGGTCATTCAACTTCTCCTCATCATCGTCTTCAATTACAAGGGTATTATTAACTTATGGAGCATCCCCTGAGATATATCATATTGTGAAGCTAATTGGTCTACGCAAATTTTCACTTAAGTTTGTATTGTTTGTCTTAAAAACGTTCAATGGTCTATCAAACATGTTAACATATGATTGGGTCTCTAAATCTTCTTGAATCAAACCTGCAAGATGATTAGACTTAGACTCCTTATCATCATCAAAGTCAGACAGTCCATCAAAACATAGTGTATATGATTTTCCTTTATTTTCACCAAAGAATGAATGCAGATCTAATTCAGTTAAATACCACTGAGATTGAACATCACTCAAATTACTTTGAAACCACAAATCCTTTACAACTATAAGAATAGTATTAGTTGCTGATACTTTCTCCTCAAGTACACAATCAAGTAAGGTTGAATGAACTACTTTCTTATACTAAGCATACTCCACAGTATATTTCTCATGTGCATTCATCGCTTAGACTTCATGGATCAGATCATAGTCTTCACCTCATATATGTCCTCAAATTTCAACTCAATTTTGGATATTAGGTTTTGTTTTTTATTATCTAGTTTTGTAGACCTTCTTTAGACAATAGTAGGATATGTTTTCCTGGAACAGAGGGATATACATTAACATTCAAATCAAATGAGTTGGTATTAAGTTGATCAAACAATCAATGTCCAGAGGAGCTTATTTATGCATGATGATATTGCTTTCATGAAAAGAAACAAAAAATTAAAAGAACATGGGAGTTTATTTAAATAGGTTTAGGTTTAGAAACAGAACCCTTCATACTCTGTTTCCAATAAAACTCTTGATGGAAAACTAAATTTGGCTTCAACTATCCTCCTCTCATACAAATGAAATTTATACCTATCCTCCTCTCCTCTATCTACCGGAGATGATCAACCATTAGAGTTTGAGTGAACAAAAATAGAATAATGGAAGTAATACCAGTGATATAAATTGTCTATTTCTATTGTTTAAAGACAAAGAAGATAGTAGGGGAGAATTTGTATCATTCAATATTTATGTTTAATCGACTGGACTGCTCTTAGCACTATTAATGGTTAGTATGATGAGTTTCATATTACATTTGATTGTTCATAATTGAGAACGTTAATCACTTTGAAACCACAACATCACTTTGAAACCACAACTCCTTTACAACTATACGAATAGTATTAGTTGTTGCTACTTTCTCCTCAAGTACACAATCAAGTAAGGTTGCATGTAACTACTTTATTATACTAAGCATACTCGGTATCTTTCTCATGTGAATTCATCGCTTAGATTTCATGGATCAGATCATAGTCTTCACCTCATATATGTTCTCGAACTTCAACTCAATTTTGGATACTAAGTTTTGTTTTTTATTATCTAGGTTTGTAGACCTTCTTTAGACAATAGTAGGATATGTTTTCCTGGAACAGAGGGATATGCATTAACATTCAAATCAAATGAGTTGGTATTAAGTTGATCAAACAATTAATGTCCATCATCCAATATTTCTTAACATTTTTGTGTCCAACATCTAACATTCTATCCACATCAACTTCAATGGTGTTCTCATACCCATAAATACTTGGTTGAGTTTCCAGAAACTTTCTAAGAACAAAATCCTCATATTCCAGGATGGTCATTCAGCTTCTCTCCATCCCCATCTTCAATTACAAGGGTATTAACCTATGGAGCATCCCCTAAGATATATCATTTTGTGAGGCTAATTGGTCTACTCAAATTTTCACTTAAGTCTACATTGTTTGTCTTAAAAACGTTCAATGGTCTACCAAACATGTTAAAATATGATTGGGTCTCTAAATATTCTTGAATCAAACCTTTGAGATGATTAGAATTAGACTCCTTATCATCATCAAAGTTAAATAGTCCATCAAAACATAGTGTGTATGATTTGCCTTTGTTTTCGCCATAAAATGAATGCAGATCTAATTCAGTTAAATACCATTGAGATTGAACATCACTCAAATCACTTTGAGACTACGACATCACTTTTAAACCACAACTCCTTTACAACTATAAGAATAGTATTAGTTGTTGATACTTTCTCCTCAAGTACACAATCAAGTAAGGTTGCATGAACTAATTTCTTATACTAAGCATACTCCACAATATCTTTCTCATGTGCATCCATCGCTTAGATTTCATGGATCATATCGTAGTCTTCACCTCATATATGTTCTTGAATTTCAACTCAATTTTTAATACTAAGTTTTGTTTTTTATTATTTGGGTTTTTATGCCTTCTTCAGACAATAGTAGGATATGTTTTCCTTGAACAAAGGGATATGAATTAACATTAAAATCAAATGAGTTGGTATTAAGTTCCTACAAAGAATCGATTGCTTTGGTTTCTCTTACTTCTTGAACCCTCTCCTAAGGAAAAAGTCTCAAGCCAATCCTTACCTACTTGAATGGATTGATCTTCTCTAAGTTGTTTTTCCTCGCCCATGGGCTATGCAAACTGTGCATGCTTTGTGTGGGTTATCTTTCTCCCTTTTGGAGCGATTCAAAATCTTTTTTAAAAGGTCAACATTGTGTCTATTAGTGTAATCTCACCTTTTAGAGCTACTTAGGATTCTCAGTCGAAAAGTTTTTTTTTTTTTTAATTGGAAACTAGTTCAGAGGGGAAAAAGGCTATAGCTTCGAAGCTTGTAGTGTAATTACAACAACCAAACATTTTTAGACAGTCAAAACTATTCTCCACCTAGGATACTTAGGGAACATGGGAGTTAATCAAAATATGTTTGGTTTCCTTAGACTATGTCTATCTCATCTCATATGCTTCTAAATAGTAACCTTAATCATCTTTGAAGTGGTGTAATTACTATTGTACAATATACTTACTCAGTGTACACCATTACATCATTAAACTATAGTTACCTATAGTTACTTCCCACCAATATTAATGGCACATATATCTAATTTTAAGGTATTAGGACCATTTTTGTTCATGCATGCATTTCACTTCAACAATGTTCATTGCTATGTTCAGGTTGTTTAGAAGTTAGAACATTGTATAAGTTCATATGTTTACAGGGTGTTTTTGGTCAATTTTGGATAATGGTACCACCTCATTGCATTAGTGACTAAGTACTACATATCTTTATATGTTCTTGACTACGCTATAGACATGGTCACAAGTGACCAAGACACATGGGACAAGAGGCCCACTTCAATGTCCATCAACCTATATCTCCCCTCCTGATTAAGGCTTAAGCTCTTCAATGGACACAAGTATGTCTATCTTTCACAGGTTATGCAACTCAGCGTTCTAGTGGCATTTATCTTTGCCTACTTCGAATCCGATAATAATATAATTTTATGAATGTCCATAAACAACCAAGGGTTAGGTCAATGAGAGTAGATATTAGAGTACAAATTTTGATTAATCAGAGAAGAAAACTCAAATTTTCATGTAAGTATACATTGTTTGTCTTAAAAATGTTCAATGGTCTATCAAACGTGTTAAAATATGATTGGGTCTATAAATATTCTTGAATCAAACCTGTGAGATGATTAGACTTAGACTCCTTATCATCATCAAAGTCAGATAGTCCATCAAAACATAGTGTGTATGATTTGCCTTTGTTTTCACCACATAATGAATGTAGATATAATTCAGTTAAATACCATTGAGATTGAACATCACTCAAATCACTTTGAAACAAAAACTCCTTTACAACTATAAGAATAATATTAGTTGATGATACTTTCTCCTCAAGTACACAATCAAGTAAGGTTGCATGAACTACTTTCTTATACTAAGAATACTCCACAGTATCTTTCTCATGTGCATTCATCACTTATATTTCATAGATCAGATCATATTCTTCACCTCATATATGTTCTTGAACTTCAACTCAATTTTGGATATTAGGTTTTGTTTTTTATTATATGGGTTTGTAGACCTTCTTCAGACAATAGTAGGATATGTTTTCCTGGAACACATGGATATGCATTAACATTCAAATCAAATGAGTTGGTATTAAGTTGATCAAACAATCAATGTCCAGAGGAGCTTATTTATGCATGATGATATTTCTTTCATGAAAATCATAACAAAGTTCAAAGAACATGGGAGTTTATTTAAATAGGTTTAGGCTTAGAAACACAACCCTACATACTTTGTTTCAAATAAAACTATTGATGGAAAACTTCCTTGCGCTTCAAGTATCCTCCTCTCATAGAAATGAAATTTATATCTATCCTCTTCTCCTCTATCTATGGGAGATGATCAACCATTAGAGTTTGAGTGAACAAAAATAGAATAATGGAAGTAATCTTAGTAATATAAATTGTTTATTGTTGTTGTTTAAAGACAAAGAAGAAAGTAGGGTAGAATTTGTATCAATTTATGTTTATTGGACTAGACTGCTCTTAGCACTATTAATGGTTACCATGATGAGTTTCATATTACATTTGATAGTTCATAATTGAGAACATTATGTGCCTCATATGGTTTAGATGCTAACATTTCCTTACCTACTTCAATGGATTGATCTTCCCTAAGTTGTTTTTCCTCACCCACGGGCTGTGCAGATTGTGCATGCTTGTGTGGGTTATCTCATATTATTATCAAAACAATCATTCAATTCAATATTATCATCCCAAGATTTGGTCCTAAGATAGTTACTAAAACCCATTTTGAACAATTTGTTCATTGTACTCAAAGCTCCTATACAAGGATGGTTTTTTTACGTGAGGTTTATAATCTGTCACAAGTATTGAATGGTCCTACTCACTTCCCTATTCCTTGACTAATATGTGTCCAAAATCATCAACAGGTAAG
The DNA here is from genome assembly GCA_000404065.3 of Pinus taeda. Taxonomy (NCBI): domain Eukaryota; kingdom Viridiplantae; phylum Streptophyta; class Pinopsida; order Pinales; family Pinaceae; genus Pinus; species Pinus taeda. The sequence continues at coordinate 75,864 of APFE030333487.1, forward strand.
TCATATATCATCAATTTTGTCTTAGTGTCATAATTCACAGCCAAAAGTTGAATTGTTTCCAATCTTGGGAAGCCTGAGCAATGTTGTTTCTCAACATCATCAATAGTGTGAATATTCATAGTAATAACGTTCTTGTTGTTAGACTGAGGACATGGATTTTGGTCCTTAGGAATATGTTGTATCTTTGATTCATCGTCAAAAATGGGTTCACACTAAAAATTCATCCAATATTTCTTAAGAATTTTTTGTTCAACATCTAACATTCTATCCACATCAACTTCAATGGTGTTATCATACCCATAAATACTTGGTTGAGTCTCTAGAAACTTTCTAAGAATGGGATCCTCATCTTCCAGGATGGTCATTCAACTTCTCTTCATCTCAATCTTAAATTACAAGGGTATTAAGTTATGGAGCATCCACTGAGATATATCATATTGTGAGTCTAATTGGTCAACTCAAACTTTCACTTAAGTCTGCATTGTTTGTCTTAAAACATTCAATGGTCTATCAAACATGTTAACATATGATTGGGTCACTAAATCTTCTTGAATCAAACCTGTGAGATGATTAGACTTAGACTCCTTGTCATCATCAAAGTCAGACAGTCCATCAAAACATAATGTGTATGATTTGCCTTTGTTTTCACCACAAAATGAATGTAGATCTAATTCAGTTAAATATCTTTCATTGTGAGTGTCTCTTTGATGCCTTTTTAACATGATGTTAGATCTGAAAAGGAATATATGATAAATCAGAAAGTTTTACCAATGCTATATATCATTTTTGAAACAATCCGAGACTCAATGTATTGTCCTACAATTTCATTTTCTAATGCATTTACCAAATATATCAAATATCTTGATCACAGTTTAAGCGATATAGGTTGTTTTATTGAACCTACATAATTTGCCACTAATTCATCAAGGTATTGCTACAAAATTCCTAATGCTATTGTACAATATACTTACTCAGTGCCCACCATTACATCATTAAACTATAGTTACCTATAGTTACTTCCAACCAATATTAATGGCACAAAGATCTAATTTTAAGGTATTAGGACCATATTTGTCGATGCATGCATTTCACTTCAATGATGTTCCTTACTATTCTCAGGTTGTTTATAAGTTAGAACATTTTATAGGTTCATATGGTTCTAGTTTCCTTAGAAGGACTCATCAAAATAATTTCTTTTAACATATACCAGTTCTAGATAGAGGAGGAATCACCTGTTGTAGAGAATCTTAATTTCTTGAATTCTGATGCGCTGTCCATCATATCCCTTCCATGGTAGGATTTGATGTTGTTAAATAATGAATCCATACGGGTGAGGATAGTTTTAGATAGAGGAGGAATGATTCCTCCTCTATCTAAAACTATCCTCACCTGTATGGATTCATTATTTAACAACATATACCAGTTCTGTTTTATCTCATCTCATATGCTTCTGAATAGTAACCTTAATCATCTTTTAAGTGGTGTAATTACAACATCCAAACAATTCCTCCTCTATCTAAAAGTATCCTCACCTGTATGGATTCATTATTTAACAACATATACCAATTCTGTTTTATCTCATCTCATATGCGTCCGAAGAGTAACCTTAATCATATTTTAAGTGGTGTAATTACAACATCCTAACATTTTTACACAGTTAGAATTATTCTCCACCTAGGATACTTAGGGAACATGGGAGTTTATATAAATAGGTTTGGCTTCCTTAGATGGACTCATCAAAATAAGTTCTTTGAACATATACCAGTTTTGTTTCTTCTGTAAGTTGTCTCCTCCAGAAGATAGTATGGGGATATTCCCCAAGGATCATAACTATAAAGTGAATAATTTTTACACAGTCACTATTGTATACCTATCCTCCTCTCCTCTATCTATGGGAGATGAGACTAAGTAAATTGATTGATAAGTTAGATTATGTAAATTCTTTGTTTTTAGGTGTAAAATTTATAAGATTAACAGAAGTTAGATACTCACTCATACTTCCCTCATAACTGCCTTATAAGCAACATACCTAAAGATTTTAAGGTGACTTCCTTTTGGTTTGTTTACTTCATGAACCCCTCTCCTAAGGAAAAAGTCCCAAGCCAATGGGAGAGCCAAGGTGCAACTACAGGAAAGCCACCCACTGTGACCTTAGTGGCCTTGCCTCTCTCTTTAAGGCTAAGAAGGGACTTCCTTACCTAAGGGGAGATTTCCTAAGGTCAAATCTAGCTAGGATTGATAGGTAGAGATGAAAAATTCCGAACTCATTTTGACATGTTAACTGCACATTATTTCAATATTAGACATGCATAAAAATGTGAAGCTATAATAGGTGATCTCACTTGAATGGATTGTAGAAATGTAAAACACCTTAAAGGTGTCAAACATATACCTAGTTATGCAATGATAAATATCCATGAAATCAAATGATTTTAATCTTCCATTTACCATTGTATTGCCAAAATGCCATCTGAAAGTCAATGAGATAAATTGTCTATTGCTTTTGTTTAAAGACAGAGAAGATAGTAGGGCAGAATTTGTATCATTCAATATTATGTTTAATGGACTAGAATTCTCTTAGCATTGTTAATGGTTAGTATGATGAGTTTCATATTACATTTGATAGTTCATAATTGAGAAAGTTATTTGCGTCATATGATTTAGATGCTAATAGTTTCAATATGTCCACCATTCAGTTCCCTTAAGGTTTTAAGACCAATGGCTGTAGAAACTGAGTTGTTGCACTATTCTTGAGTATTGTTATTTTTGTTTCTCCAAAAAATTTTAGAAGTGGAGAAATCATAATGTCTTTCTTGTTTGTCATAGTTGTCTAAGTCGACTCCAATATCTTCTTGGGTCGAATCAACTCCATTTGGTCGATTTGTCTCTTATTGGTTAACTTCAGACCAACTAGGTTGATCCCTTACCTACTTGAATGGATTGATCTTCTCTAAGTTGTTTTTCCTCATCCACGGGCTGTGTAGATTGTGCATGCCTTGTGTGAGTTATCTTTCTCCCTTTTAGAGCGATTTAAAATATTTTTTAAAAGTTCAACATTGTGTCTATTAGTGTAATCTCACCTTTTAGAGGTGCTTAGGATTCTCTATCAAAAAGTATTTTTTATTATTATTGGAAACCAGTTCAGAGGGGAAAATGGCTATAGCTTAGAAGCTTGTGGTGTAATTATAACTACAATATACTTATTCAGTGTCCACCATTACATCATTAAAATATAATTACCTATAGTTACTTCCCACCAATAATAATGGCACAAAGATCTAATTTTAAGGTATTAGGACCATTTTTGTCGATGCCTATCCTCCTCTACTCTTTCTGTGGAAGATGAGACCAAGCATTGACTAATAAGTTATACTATGTAAATTCTTTGTTTTTAGGTGTAAAAGTTATAAGATTTAAATTTCTTCAAAATGTCAAAGGTCAAGCTTAACAACTGGATCTACGCAAACAACAACTGGGTATCTATATGGATGGATTTGGGAACCAAACCCACTGTACAATTCAATATGTTTTACATTTATTTATGCATGATGATATTGATTTCATGAAAAGCAGCACAACATTCAAAGAATATGGGAGTTTATTTAAATAGGTTTAGAATTAGAAACAGAACCTTGCATACTCTGTTTCTAATAATAACTAGGCACTACATATCTTTATATGTTCTTGACTATGCTACAGACATGGTCACAAGTGACCATGACACATGGGACTGGAGACCCCACTTCAATGTCCATCATGAACTTCTGTGAAGAATAACAATAATGCTATCTGATTTTTCAGAACAAAAAGATCACCTTATTTGAAAACCCTGCATTCCTTGACATAACCACACCCCATTGATTTCCAGTAGTTTCTATTGATGTCCCATAAAATCCCACTTTCCATTTACTACTAATCCATTTAAATGGAAACAAATTGTTCACTTTATATGATTGTTGAGTATAGAGTGTACCTAAGAAAAATTGGTGCACCATTAGATCACCACAACGAATTTTAGTAAACAATCAAATGCCTCATCTTCAAGAGTATTTCCCAAAAGCATAAACATTATAGATATTACTCCAATAGTCCAGAGTAACAATTAATACCCCAACTGCAACAACATGGGTTGCTTTATTTTAGGAACTACTATGGCTAAATCAAACTCCAACAAACATTTATGGTAGTTTCTTTACTCTTTAACTTCGAGATATCTAGCTTCTAGAATCTATACTCTTAAACTTAAAAATATTAATGGCACAAAGATCTAATTTTAAGGTATTAGGACCATTTTTTTTTATGCATGCATTTCACTTCAAAAATGTTCCTTGCTATGTTCAGGTTGTTTAGAAGATATGGTTACAAGGTGATTTTGGTCAATTTTGGATAATGATACCACCTCATTGCACTAGTAACTAGGCACTACATCTCTTTATATGCTATTGACTACACTATAGACATGGTCACAAGTGACCATGACACATCGGACTAGAGGTCCACTTCAATGTCCATCATTTTTTATGTTTGTTGCATCCATATAACACCCAAAATATTATTTGCTAAAGTGGAAACAATGAATATTGGCCAATACACAGGATGTGCTATTGCTTTCTAAAATGTAGAGCCTATGTCCCCTAGCTTTTTCAATCAACAAGAAACAGAACCTTGCATACTCTGTTTCGAATAAAAACTATTAATTTATCTCCAGATTTCTCTTGTAAATTTCATTTTTACACAGTCACTATTGTAAATATTTTGTGGACTTCTAAATGCTTTACTAGCTTCACAACTAATATGGGAATGTTTAGCTAAGGATCAAAGGCAATGAGGACCTATGGGCTAATATTTGTACTGGTTTGAGCATGGTTTCATCAATACTTTACAATATAATTTGATTATATTATTGCTAAAATGTTACACTCCTCTTATTCTTCATAATTATTCTTTGTCTGTAAATTTCAGCTATCAATAAGAAGAAGCAAGAATTGAAGCTTGGATAAATCTGCAGACTTCAAAATTTGAAGCTGAAACTAAAAAACTTTAGGTATAAGGAGTGTGCCTATAAACTTTTGTACACATTTTTCTGTTAAAATATTCAATGATATTTCACCCAAGCAATATCTTTGCTGTTACATAACAATTGGCAAATTTTCTTGGATAGATTAATAATTAGATTATAGAGTACATAAATTTGAAACACCATGAATTTGGCACGAATCTTACTTCTACTGAAAAGGAAATGTTGATATGCATTGAATGATAATTTTCCACTTTTCATTTCATGGAGACGATAGAATTTAAAACATATTTCACAGCTTAGGTTTCAACCTAAATAGGAACTTTTCAACGAAATGTTTCTGACATGCGTATGTTTATGAAATTCACAATTTATAGTATTAAGTATGTTACGCCTATCTGATTGTTTCTAACATGTGTAGGTTTCTGAAGCTGTGCTTATAAATATTTGTACACATTTTTATGTTAAAATATTCAATGATATTTCATCCAAGCAATATCTTTGTCTCGTACATAACAATTGGAAAATTGCCTTAGATAGCTTAATAATTAGATTGTAGAGTACATAAATTTGAAACACCATGCATTTTGCACAGACATTACTTCTACTGAAAAGGGAATGTTGGTATGCATTGAATGGTAGTTATGCACTTTTCATTTCGTGGAGACTATAGCATTTAGAACATATTTCGTAGCTTAGGTTTCAACCTTAATAGGAATTTTTCATACGAAATGTTTCTAACATGTGCAGTTTTATGAAATTTACAATTTATAGTATTAAGTATGTTACACATGTCTGGTTATTTCTAACATGCATAGGTTTCTAAAATTGTTAATTTACAGTTTTAACTATGTTTGAAAAAGAATGATCATATAGAAGTTGTTGTCATAAATCTCTTCATTTTTATGTTTACAAGCCTAGATAACCTCTCAATTACAAATTAATTGAACATGCTTCCTACCCTTTAGTTCATAAATTTTCATGTAGTGTTATAGGAATGTAATGAATGTTAAACATCTTATGCGAAGAAAATCACATTTTTGAGTTTTGTTTTGTATAATACTTATTTTGTTATCTCTACTGTCAACCATACCTACAAATTGTTGAACTTGAACCCATACAATCAATGCAAAATTCAACTCCATGATATCGCACTGCCATCTCAAGGCACACATAAGAAACACCTTATGCTTCCAACAGATTTCAATGACCTCGTAGCAATAGGCTTGCTACAAAAGGGTTATGTTATAAATGTTAAAAGTTGGACTACTTTAGATATTGGTCCATCAATGTAAGTTTGCAATAAATTTCTTATTTCAACTTTAACATTTTTATCAATAACACTTCCACCTCTAACAATTATTCCTATGACTCATTTGCCGTGTAGTTCTATAAAGGTAATAGCCTTCGAGATTTCTACTTCATCTGCACCCTTAATTGGTAATCCAAAAAATATGAGTATCCCGATCACATCTGAAGAAGACACTCCCTCCTCATCGAACCAAGATCCTTCATAAAAAAGGCACTGTCGTCTTCCAACTACAACCCCATCCATTATACCAGTCCAAATTACCATCAAATCATTAAACCCTTACCATTCAAATTGGTGCATAAAAGGGTACGTTCAAAGGAAAACAACTCTTCGACAATTTCAAAATCAATACGGACCTGGTAAAGTGTTTGGTTTCAACCTGTTCGATACAGAAGGTGGAGAAATACATATTACTTCTTTCAACAATGTCGCCGATTATCTTTTTGACAAAATCCAACATGGAAATGTCTACATTGTCTCTAAAGGGAATATGAAAATGGCTAACAAGCAATACAACCACTTAAACAATGACTGGGAAATTTTGTTAAATGCAACATCTACCATAGAGCATGTTATCAGCGAAAAAAGCATAAGACAACGGTGCAATTCAATATAAAATCAATCAATGATATCAAAACAACAAACGTAAAATCCATTGTTGATATTCTTGGTATTGTCACTGACATTTCTAGTGTGTGCACTATATGTAGAAAATAGAGCTTCAAATTTACTAAAAAAACGCTACAACTTCAAGACATGTCTAGGTATAACATGGATGCAATATTTTGGGGAGGAAATTTTGATGCTGTATCACAAGAAATATTCTCCCTATGTGCTGTAGGAAATAACCCCATCATTGCAATCAAGTCTGCCCATGTTGGAGAATTTACTGGAAAAAATGTGGCATTACAACCAGATCCATTATTCTTGTAAATTCTGACATTGAAGAGGCCCACACGCTAAAGTCATGGTTTAAAAAAGAAGGTTCAACTGCAGCTTCTACATCCTTGACAACAAGATCTCCTTTTGGCCATCAAAAAACTAAAAATAACAATTGCTAATATTTACAATATGTATTCCTTAGAGAAACCAACATTCTTCCAACTCAAGGGCATAATAACAAAAATTGGGATGGATAGTTTTTACTACATTTCTTGCTCATCTATCGTTGATGGGAAAAAATGCATGAAAAAACTTATTCCAAAAAAATACATGCATGTGGTTTTTCCCAAAATGAAACTTCGAAGTAACTGACTATGATTATAGATACTTACTGAAGATCAACATACAAGATCACACTGGTGAATTAGCTTCAACTGTTGCTTTCGAAGACATGGGATCTACAATTCTTGGGAATAATGCTAAAGAAATCTATTTGTTATCCTCAAATCCAGATCTAATCAAGGAAATTGTCTCCAAATCACTATGGATAGATCATATCTTCACACTATCAGTGAAGACAGAAACATTTAAAGGAATACCACGGTTGAAATGGAAAGAAGAAAGTTTGCATTTCACAGCAGAATGCAACAACATCCTTCAAGCAATTGATAACATCTCGATATCGTAGATAGATATCGCATAATGTATTCCTCGCTTTCTGACAGTTTCTATTATCTTATTTTACAAGTACAATGCACCATATACTATTGCATGCCTTCTCGTCAGATTCTCTTATATAGTATTGAAATAAATATTCGTCCTCCATTGTATCTAGCATTGTGTATGTACACTTATTCACATTTGTTTCATCTTCTTTCTTTTAACAACTGAGGTAACTTGCTGCATTACACATGCAACTATCTACATGTATAAATTAAAATTACTAAATTGTTCTTTCAAACACATTATTCAAATAAAAATTCATATAAAACTATTCAAAACTTCAATTTCTTTCTCTTCTTTCGCTTTGATACAATAACATGGTTGTTCTATCCAAATAATATTCCTGTTTTCCCCTCTCTTGCCTATAGGTATCATAAATTTTGCAAATTTCTTCTTCTTGTAATGATGAACATGCCCGAAGATACTATGTAGAAAATAGAGAACAAATGAATGCACGTTGACGTGAGCTTTATCAAGCAAAAAAAGGCATCACAGAATGTAAAAAAAAAAGCAGAAGGAAAACCAACATTCATCATTTGAAACATATGGTGAAAATGCACATTTTCCATCAAACCTCTCTGTATTTCCCAATTCCCACCTCGAAAACAATCCTCCATTGCAATCACCAAACTCTCTATCTTTTCAGCAAACCTCTCAAACAATTACATCCATAACTCATTGCCCTAACATGTCTTTTGCACATTCTTTCAACGATGTTTACATTGATGAAGCACATCGAGAATTTTGTTTCAAGTTTGATAAACTTGCACCTAAATGTTCATGCTCCATTTTTCTTAAATCATATCCGTAATTCGAACCAAATGTATTGTTGTTCCAGATGCATCTTTGAAACAAAGGGTCATTGTTTGCATTGTCAAACAACATGGACCTTGGTCCTCAACCAGCTGTCCTTATGTCTCTTTCACAAATAGAAAAAAATCTCATTGCCGGGGTTAACCCTATACTGCAGGTAACACATGCACATGGTGGCCAATATAAATACAGTGGCCACACAATTTGTTTTCCACAAGACATTACAAAAATTACAAGCATGTTGCCACGACGTGTTGAATACTTGGATATTCGAATTTTCACCCATCATAGTAATGACCATCATGCTTATGATTGCATTGTCAGTAGATATCATGTTCTCGCTGCATTAGAATACAAATTGGAAAATGACCCATACTATAAGAATGCTTGTATTGACAAAAACGCACTAGCGTCCTTACCAACAATCCCCATAGATGTCTCCTCCTCCCTTCCCCATACCAATACTATAGAAACAACTATCCACCTTTCACCTGAACCACCACTTGAGCTCGCTAAAAATTCCACAAACCCATCCCTACACCAAACATCATCATTCATACCCATTATTCCTAATACAAATACAAAAATCCAAGAAATCTACCATTATTTACATGCTTACAACCACCATTATGATATTAATATTGAATGGCCACCAATTGGCTTATCCCCAATCAATAAATACAACACAGAAGGTCTACTCTCTGTGGCTTTCCCAACCCTTTTCCCCATAGGAGCTGTAATGCCAAATCAGCCAAGAATGAAAGCAGTGCAGTTATATGAATATGCCCTTCAACTCATACTTTACTATGATAACAGATTCAGAAAACACCCATGATTTCGTTATTACATATATAATCTCATGATGCGACATCGCAGTCAAGAAACAACCTCAGTTTTTGTGAAAAAGAACATTGCAGATAAATTTCCAACATCTATTCAAGATCTAAACATCTTATTGGAGCAATTTCTAGATGAGCAATTGGTAGAGCAAGTCATGCGATTCAGTTGCTCTTTATGTGGAACAATATATTTTGGCACAAAGCTAAAAATGAACTGATGAATATGATATCTCAGCTTGGTTACCCAATGTTCTTCTTCATATTAAGTGAAGCTAATACAAAATGGCATGATCTTCATGTAGTCATTCCTAGATGTCAACCTTCTAATATTGCAAAACAACAAAAATTGAGAAATGATAACATTATCTCTAACCCACATTTAACATCACTATATATGCACCATAGATTCACAACATTTCGTGAATTTATCTTAGGGAAACACTTGCAAATAAAATACTACTGGTATAGGTACACATTCTATCGCATTTCTTTCGTAACTCCCTAAACATCATACCTCATCTACTACAAAAGTATCTTACATAAATGCATACTTGACAGATATGAATGGCAACATAGAGGATTTGCACACATCCATGGTTTCCTTTGGATAAAAAATGCACCTGATATGGAAAACCTCATCTGGGAAGACACAGAACCAATTGATATTACCAGGCAATTCTTTGACAAATATATTTCAGCTTGGAATCCTCATATTCCTTCGATTTCAAACCAACCAATTTCTCGGACAAATCTAGAAGACCCTTGTCTATTTCCATGCCACAAATCTTCAGAACCAATCCTTTCAATGATTATGAACAATTCATCAATGGCATTGAATGTCACACAAAATGCATCGAAATCACATGCCTAAGAAAGAAAGGATTTTCATTTGAATGTCTCTATAAGGTACCATGGGAATTACGTCCAAAATCATCCTTATTCATTGAATCAAATGGCCGAAAAACATACACACCTACTCGCAACGATAATCGACTCAATACCCATTACCCTACCATCCTATCTATTTGGCGTGCAAATGTTGACTGCCAACCAGTGCTCTCCATACATGCTGTACAAAAATATATTGCAAAATATGCATCCAAAGCAGAAAAAAATCTGAAAGCTTCCACCACATGGTACGTATAATTGTCCTGACTTCACCCATTGCTGACCTAGCAACATTTGCATTTCAAAAATTCCTTGCAAAAATCCTTGTTGATCATGACATTGGAGCACAAGAAACCTGCCATATGCTGCAAAAATTATCATTAACATTGTGTAGTAGATCATTCTTTTCTTTAAACGTAAGCCAAAAAATTTATATGTGCCTTCCACAAACTAACACCACCTCTTCTACATCCCCACACATCATAGATACATATATCCAATGCCCATCTACCCTAGAATCCAAATCACTTATAGAAGTAGCAAGATCCTGGTCATATGATCCTCGTCGCGAAACAAACAAATGGAAATTTATACCTACAGAAGCAATTATTCGGGTCATACCACGCTACTCCTCCATACCATCCACAGCCGAACCTTGCTATGCTGACTTTTACAGAGTTGAACTTATGCTATACAAACCCTTTCGCCATATCGTACAAGATATAGGAGATTCTACTGCAGAATTCATCACAAATTAGAAAACATTTCGTCCATTCTACAAACCTTGGCATCAACACTACACACTATTTGATATTGAATTTGTCGCAAATGATAACTCAAATATTCATGAAGCCAATCGTTCAGACACCATGGAAATAAATGAACAGGAATTACTCTCCCAATTATACCCTACAAATGAGCTCCTCATAAATGACCTTGACATGCTCCGCCTTTGTGGCTTTGATGACAACCATAATTGGAATCATACCACTATCCCATTAGATCTACAAAATAATGCCATACAATTCATTGAGAATAGCCACTCCATCCTATGCATTCTTCAAACACATCAACATATCCTAACAACCCTTACTGCATTATCTCCAATGCAAATAAAAGCTCTAAATATTATTTCTAATCATTTTGCTAAGAAGGATAGTTTAACCACTCTCAGAATGATAATACAGGGTACTGCTAGTATAGGAAAATCCCTCCTCATCAGTTGCATCAAAGATATGCTCATAACCCTTGCAAGCCCATAACCTTCACCGATCATGACCCTCGCCCCTATAGGCGTTGCTACCTTCAACATACAAGCATCGACAATCCATTCTGCTCTCCACCTTCATATAAAGGATATTATGCCCTTAGAATGCAATGCTCTTGCGAAATTCCAAGAAGAATTCAGGCATATAAGGTACATACTAATCGATGAAATGAGCTTCATTAGGCCAAATATTCTCAGCCATATTGAGGAACGTCTTCAAGAGGCATTTCCACTGCAAAGAAACACTCCTTTCTGTGGTTGTTCCATTATATTGGTTGGTGATCTCGGCTAGTTAACGCCCATCAAAGACATACCTCTATATGAAGGCACGAGCCACGGAAGCACACTGTGGAACATCTTCAACATAGTGATCACATTAGACATAATATTTCGTCAACAAGGTGACAACATCACCCAGGTTACTTTTAGGAACATCCTCTAGAACATTAGAAATGAAAATCCAACGATCGACGACTACAACATACTCATGTCGCATACAGATTCCTTTTTATCAGAAGATGAAATACATTCCTTCCATGATTCCATGCATCTATTTCCAAGAAATGCTCAAACAACGGTCCATAATAAGCAAATGATAAAATCTCTAAACACTCTGGTCACAAGATCCATTGCTGAAGATGACAACAGATATTCCAACATTTCCTCAGAAGATGAGCAGCTTGAGGGAATTATGTTACTATGAAATGGCCAAAAAGTTATGTTCACTTCCAACCTTTGGGTTTCAATTGGACTCGTAATGGTTCCCTCGGAGAAATTGTAACCATCTTTTACAAAGAACCAACTGCACCTCCACAACTTCCAACATTTGTTGTCAATGTTTTTCCCAAATACATTGAGCCTCCTTGGGATGAAATAAATCCCACTCACTTTCCTGTTCTAGCAATAAAATGAAATGGACATATGCAAATTCCACTAAAGATGGCTTGGGCATTAACCATACATAAATCTCAAGGTATGACACTGCCAAAAGGAACAATTGATGTTGGGAAAGTTGAACACCAGGATCTCACATTCACAACAATTTCAAGAGTACCTTCTTTACAAGATCTCTGGATTTTCCTCGCATTTAGTTTCGATCATTACAATAAAATGAAGGACAACAAAAACATTGCTCGTAGAAAACACACAGAATAAATTCTCCGTTCAATGCCACCCCCAGACAATCTGCTTCAATCCATACGTTAACATCACCAAAATGTTTCTTTTATTTATTAAGCTCAATCTATTCTATAACATACCTTTCATATCTTTGAACAACAATCAAATTTAATCATTATTAATCATGTTTGCAAATATTGCAATTTCATTATATTTTCTATACATTTGATTCTAACATTTTCTTTCTTTTGCAACATGACATACAGACTCAAAAATAGCACAACTATATAACTATTGGGATGAAATTGAGGCATCAATACTTACATTGCAACATATACAAAACAGATTTCTTCCAGTACCAAATCCAGCATAAACATTATATCGCCTCCGCCCAACTATACAATTATTACTACAAATAAAATCGTCCCTAAAACGCATAAACCACATTCATCAACATGACATAATGCGAAAAATACGGACATAATAGAAAACAAGAAATATGCGTCTCCAATTACACATAAATCTCCAGTGGTGCTTGGTATGCCATCGTTCACCTTGCATCTTTGACTAAAAATATTTAAATCCCCACGACAAATGTAAGTTGAATTCCATTCATTCCAATTTCATTTTAACACAACACACATGCAAACTATTACTAATAGATTTCCACAACTAATTTACATATTAGAAATTTTAACAAAATATACATTTTCCAGGTTCATCGCTGCTTCTTCAGGTTTTCAATACCTCCAACAAATTTTGTTGCATCTTCAAATATGGAATGACAACCACAGTGTTCTTCACAATATTATATTTCTTTTCTCACCTCATCCGTTACAATTTACTAGTATTTTTCAATTGAAACTTGAAAATGGATGTTTCAAGATCAAAAGACTTTCTTTGTTACAAACATTCTACTTTCTTTAAATTATACCTAATGTATATCACTTGGCTTCATCTTCCACCGTTACATGCAATATTATTTATTAAATATTATTATAAATAACCTTTCCCATGTAAACTGCTACTAAAGAATATCCACAATAAATTTACATATTCCAAAATATTAATATTACTTCTACATCACATTAGCAAAAAAAAAAAAATCAACTATAAAATGACAACCGTCAGGTTGTTCACAATGTCGTAGTATCATCGTATCGCTTTTTTCAACTCTTTCATTAAAATCCACTTGTATTTTTTAATAACACCATAAATACATAACATATGGAAAAACATAATTTCCAAATACCAAAAAAAAAAAAAAAACTTACAATATTGAACTAAAACATGTTCACATAAAGAACAACTACTCCATTGATAATGGATAACCTTTACATGAATTTAACTATAACGCATTATCATTCACCATTGCTTTCAAGAATGTCCATTCAGATGTTGCTATTCTTCTATACACTACTATTACTTACAAAATATCCATATTCAAAACACACATAACTAATACTTCAATCATAACTCAAAATGATCCACCCCTTGCTTTCAACAATGTCCATTCACATGTGACTATTCTTCCACACACTAATTTTATTTACAAAAAGACCATATTCAACATACACATAACTAACAATTTCAATTGAAACTCATTATCATTGACCCTTGCTTTCAACAATGCCCACTCACACGTCTCTATTCTTCCACACTTTATGCCTTACAATGTTTTATTTGCAACATTAGGTGTAAATGCTAGTAATAATATTATAAATAGTGATTACTGAGAAAAGCAATTGCTTTAATCTTTTGTATGGCAATCGTGTCACCTATTCAAATATGGAGAATGGGAGACAAATGGAAGGGTTGAAATGCACACATGTTATGGAGAAGATTAGAGTAGTAAAGACCAGTGATTAAATAACATTCCTTCACTCATTACCATCATTTACTATGTGATGGAAATTCATTGTGATTGGTGCATGCATCGTCTCACATTTAGGATGGTAACTTTAAGCTAATCTTGACACGAGCCGAGTTTCAATGTTGCAATCATTATTGGCCCTCCTCAACAGAGATTTGACTGGGTAGATTTTTCAAATTTGACTTTGCTTGCCTGTTACTTAAGTTATATCAACTTCATTTCAATCTCTTAGTTCCCCTCACTCCTACGACTTTTCCCTGCATCAATATGCCTATTATCTAACTCTTTTTGTCACCCTCCCCTATTCTACATAGAGTGTGTGTTTCGTTCCTCTTATCACCTTACTATAGCTTGATTTGAATGACTCAAGTTGCCAATCTCTCATCAATATTTTGCTTTATTTGGTCAATCTGCCTTGTCCCCTTAATGACCTTTGACTACCCATGTACATTGGTTTTGTATCAATCTTTATCTCTCTCTCTCTATGTTGAATCATTATGTCCCCTTTGTATCCCTCAAGCATCTCATCTTTCTGGTATTTTATTGGTCTCCTACTCTCTCTCTCTCTCTCTCTCTCTCTCTATATAATATATATATATATATTGAGTAGCCTTGTCCCTCCTCCCTCGATCCTTGTTGTGTCTTTCATCATGCCTCAATGTAACCTTGCTCACTCTGGTAAGAATCCTAGAAAGAGAGACTTTCTCCCTCGTACGCATGCCCAACCTAGCATGACAACCTCTGTAGCATGCATTGGGAACACACCTCTTACTCAGGTTGGAAGGAAATGGACGCAACATAATAAGAATCCCTACTGGTACAGAGGTTTATGTCTGATATATAGGTGGAGGAAGATGTCAGGTAGTGGATCCTTACTATGGGCAACAACCCTTGCAGACAAACCCAATATATGCAAGTGATGGATCTATATTCATAAATAAAAACTATAATGGGTAAGGACTCAGTTGAGAGAAATGAATCCCATGAGGAGATTCTTCTCTACATTGATGACTTACAACAGTAAGTTGATAAATTAAATAGTAAAGTTTCAGTGTTAGCCAAGAAACTAGCAAACCTAGAATTCCACAGTAGTGAAAAAGATGAATAACCTCTTGCCCTCATCCAAGTGGACTCCCCCAACTATTAATTATGCTATGTATTTCAATGTTTTTGTTTTTAGGAACCTAGTGTAGGCTAGATTGTTCTACAAACAATTGTTACTATGCTTTATTTTCTAGTTCTATATACAATTTAAGACTCTATTATTTATATAAATATTATGTGACATTTTGACTTTTATGACATAAACTTATTTTTATACTTTTGGTTTGTTTCCCTAAAAACATACAGAGTTATAGACATGTAATGACCTTTTTTATTTATAATAAACGTTCGGTAATTTACAAAAAAAAAAAATAAAAAATTATAATAAATCATTAAGTTATATTTATTAAACAATTTTAGTATTCTATTGATTGGTTGAATAAAAAAATATGACATTATAAGAATTTTAATATATTTGTATATATTTTTCCATAAATTTTATTATTTTAAAGGATTGTACCCCAACTAATCCTATTGATATTAACCTAGAAGCCCAACCCTTCTCACCATTCTAGATTCTAGTATTATAATGTTGGAATTCATATGGAAGAAAAGTCCATCATCCTATACTATCTAATGTATTGACTACATTTACTATTTAGTATTTCTAGTTTTTTCAAGCCTAACCTTTTTGGATTACAAGTAGGTTTACTTATAATCTATTTTTGTTAATAAAACTCTAGCTAGCTCTTTTGACCCTAGAGAGGCACTTTACAACTGATTTTTAAGGTTAGTGGAGATATTTATTTTATACATTTTTTACTCTAGAGAGACACTTTATACCCAAGAAAAAAGGAGATATTATGATGTAAAGTTGCATTTAAAAATAATAAAATAATACTTATATCAAGTAATTAATAATAATAATAATAATAATAATCATTATCATCATCAATATCATCCACTAATAAATTACTTCAATTTCCACTTTAATTTTACATCAACTTTAAGCTCAGAGGATTAGCTAAATTGGTGTCATGGTTTCGCAGTAGGGGTCACCAATCTCTTGGGTTATGAACCACATACGAAAAAGGTCTCTGATCACATAGGAAAAATACAAATTTATAGAGAGATAAAGTATGAAGTATTATATATATATATATATTATTATATATATATATATATATAATATATTATATTATTTATATATAATTTCCTTCAATACTTAATATGGATTTCAAAAATGGTATGCAATATAATACTATAATTTACATTAGTATAGTTCATTTTATTAAGGTTGATATGGCATATTTAAAATAAAAAAAAACATTAACAAAAAAACATTTAGTCTCATGCATAAATAAAATATTTCATGTTCATATTAAATAACATAATTTTATATCAACAAAATTTTATTACATGATCACTTTCTATTGTAGGAGACATGTGTAATTATTCTGAGAGGCACTTTACAACTTAGTACATGAGGCTGGGAGATGTTGTCACATAGTACATGAGGTTCACGTCATGTTATGTTAAAAAAATGTAATTGTATCCAGACGCTCTACAACCTAGTGCATGAGGGAGATGCTGTCACGTAAAGTTATGTTAAAAAAAATAAAAATATATGTCAGATAAATAATGAAAAATAAATAATATGAGGGAGATGTTATCACGTATTTTTTTTTTAAATATGCATAGGGATATTAATGAAAGCTAACTAATATAAGGAGATGTTGTCATTACTTTAAGAAAAAAAATTGTTAAATTAATTTTTTTTTAACAAAAAGTACTTATATACAATTATATTATTAATAGAAAAAGGAAATTAAGTGTGGACAAAATTCAAGAAAACAAAAAGAGCATAAGGTTCATTTAGCCAATAGTACCATTCCCAAAGTTAAAGTTTCATCTTCAAAAATTCTTAATATATATAATTTATAACCTATAGTAATGAAATGAAATAATTTATTTGAAAATTATATCTTGCTTCACATTACTGTAAATCTTACCAACACCCCATTCCTCATTCCAATAAACCATAAGTCGACTCTTATTAAATGTAAAATGTTAGGTGAAATTTGAATACTTACAAAACTAAAATGTGAGCTCCTATTATGTGTAAAATGTTACATGAGATTGAAATACTTACATAACTAAAATATTGTGAAAATGTTACATGAGATTGGAATTGGAATAGTAAAAATATTGTGTGGAAAACTAGGTTGGTGTGAGGTAAATTTTATGAAAGTAAAAAATAATTAGTATATCATCGTTAAAAATACTTTTATGAGTTAAATTTTCTCAAAGTAAAAAACAATAAGTATTTTTGATATATAAACCAACATAGATCCATCTAGATTTGTCAAGAGTCCATAGGGATCAAATCTCTCAAGTTGGAAACCTCTTTTTTGATGAAGGGTTTGCACCTCTAGAGATTTCCGAACCTCTTTTTTGAATGCAAAACTTGATGAAGGGTTAGCACCTCTAGAAATTTGATCCCTCTAGTGGAGCTTGATGGATCCAGAGTTAAACGGATATATGTTGGTTTATTTCATTCTTAAGATGGAGTTGATATGTAACATCAAAAAAATATTACAAACTAAGAAAAGTTAAATTTCAATATGTATGTTGAGTAAAAGATTTTCACATCAAATACATATAGAAAAAGAGTGAGAGAGTTCTTATTCTTTTAATAGGTTATTTCTAATTCAAAGTATTAACTAGATTTGTAATTCCTTTAATGTTTAATATAAATAAACATGAACATATTAAAAATTTAATAAAAAAAATAATATATATGAAAAAATTCAATAAAAATAATATCAATGTTCCTTATTCTAAATTATAATAAAAAAACTCTTACATTATATAATTATATTAAAATATGATGATGTTTTATAAAATATTTATATGTTACATGAAAAAATGTATGTTAAATTATTTATATTATAGATATCTTTAATATTAATATATTATATAATATATATATAGATGTGACTCTAAGCTGCTTGATCAACAAGCGCAATTTTTAAATAATTTATGCGTGGATCTGGGTTATAGGCCCACGTGCATTTTTATATATATATATATATATATTATATATATATTATTTATATATATATATATATATTATATATTATATATCAGAGGAATTCTAATTGGTGGAATCACAAAGAAACCCGACCAATCAACCAACAAATAGTTAAGATTGGAACCCAAATAAACTTAACCCTCTTTAATAGCATATCGAGTTTGCCAGAAATGTTAACGCACGCATACATTCGAGCGCGCGTGTTCGTTTTTGGAATTAACGACCGCTCTTGTTGGTACGCGATATCCGTCCAATCACCCATTAACAAACGGTCCAATTATCCTAAACCTTAAACTCTTTTTGATGATTTTCTCGGGTCCGCTAGCCGAGGTAACTTGCTTGCAAGTTTCCGTGTTATCACCGTGGATCTTCTTCCATTGGACGACTATGATGTTTCCTTCGCCATTCCTCTTCCATCGTTATTATCTATTGATCTGGCCAATCTGACGGTTCTCATTCTTTGTCTTTTTAATTCTTTCTACGCCATCGATCTTCTATTTCAACGATGCGACTTAATCCCCACCATTCTTTCGCCCTTCACTGTCCCTTTACAATCCTTTAGGAATTTGAGAAAACGCATGCGTCCTCCACTATAGAAGATAGTTTTCAATCTTCCTTTGTCTACTATGAAAACCAATTACGCTCACTTTTGGCTAATCCCTCTGTCCATTTAAAAGGGAAATCTCGATCTCTACATGCCTATACATAGGTTTTATTAGACAATTAAATACTAATTGCGTAAAGGAAATTCCATCAATCATTCATGCTATTCGACACAAAATTCCACAATATTTCTCAGATTCACAGTTAATGCACCATAAGGTTATTAAGACACATACAGACACAAATTCCCACACATAATATATAAAAATCCACACTATTTTGGTATTTTTATAAAATATTCACAAGGAAAACAATCACATTTGATTGTTTCAATTTTTTTTCCATAAAATCCATCTACTTCTCTTCCTAAGTCCTCACTCTTGCTCTTACTATCTTCTTGATTTCTAACCCCTAGATAGCCTCTAGCTAACCTCTCAAATTATTCAAAAGATCACAATTTATACAAAAATGGATTCATGAACCAATTTACTTCAGATCCAACAATCTCTCACTCTCCCCCAAAGTATCTCTCCAGCTCTACTCTTTTCTAAAAAATAATCCCAAATTAATCATTTAAATCCCTCAAATTCTCACTCTTCCTAAGATTACTCAACTGTCTCTAAGATCTTTAGATTCACCACATATTCTCCATAAATAAATTTACAATTAAAATCCCCTCAACTCAACTAAACATAGGAAAATAAATAAAATCAACTAAACATAGGAAAATAAATAAAATGATTAAGGGAACCCACTCCCTTCACTAAATGTGAAATAAGACTCATGGATCTTATAAACTTTGAAAAATGCTTTTATATTTATATATATATACACTTCAATTTATCTTGAAAATTTATAATATTTAATTCAATTTTTAAATTTAATTTAAAATACATATAATTTATTTATTATTCTATATTATATTATAAATATTTTTAATAAATAAAATAAAAAAATATTAAAAGATTATATATGCGCACAATTCACACACTCTTTAAGGAACACTTAAAATGGATCTAATTCCATCGCGTGCTAAATAGTATTCTATATAAGAGTAATTTAGATCGTCCGATTTCATTTACTTATATAATTTTTATCATATAATTTTTTAATATAATAATTTAAAGAATATATATATATATATTTGTTTTTCAAAATTATCACTTACTTTAGTTTTGACTTATGGGTTGAGAAACCATGTCATCAATATTATCAAGGGATGACATGTATCTACTCTAGGCTATAACAATTTTTAACATGGCTGAATTTTTGCCTATGAAGTTTATGAGGGATTGCATCTAGGCCACATAAACCCTTAACATGGCTAAATTTTTTCCCACGAAGTTTATTAGGGATTGCATTTGGTTAGGCCACACAAGCCCTTAACATGGCTAAATTTTTTCCTACAAAATTTCAAACGGATGACCTTCACATAGTGGAATGACTTAACAATACACCCATCATCATATATTCTAAGCCTCATAGATATATTATTTATATTATTAAAATATATATATATATATATATTATAAATATATTTTATATATAATAATATATATAATAATTGTGTTTAAGATATTTTTGTTTACTTAAAAAATTAAAATAAAATATTGATATGTGAAAAGCACAATTAAAATATACCTATTAAAAATATTAAGAATAATATTAATAATTAATAAAAGCAAAATAATTTTTATTATTTATATTTTTAATTAATAAAAAATATATAATTTAAAAATAATTTTGAAGATTTATAAAATATTTGTATTATAGTTAAGTGAAAAATGATAGTGTATACATCATTTGTTATTATTAATGATTGTTCATTTTTATTATTTTTATAATTTCAATTTCAAAAAATTATTTGGACCAATTTATTAAGATTTATTATTCACATATAAAATACATGGATGTTAAATTTCTCCAAAAATAAATATATACATCATTGTAAAATAATTTGATTTATTTTTGTTTAGTCTAAAATTAATTATAATTAAAATCAATTTGATAAAAATCATTATCATAATAACTTATTTTAAATTAATGAGTTATTAGATTTGTAAATTTAAAAAATATGAGCCAAAGTGGCTTTGGATTGACACTGAATGGGTGCATTGTTAAGGCACTCCTTGGGATAGGTTGCTGGTTCAAATCCCCATGGGTGCTTACCTATAAAAAAAAAGTAAATTTAAAATATATATATAAATTTTTCCATAATAGTTAGGTTAGTCCTTATTCTATGCAAAACATAAAACAAAAAAACTCTAAATGAGAATATTCCATCGTATCTCTTTAGTGTGACTTTTCAAAAAATACCCATTAATAAGCAAAATACCCCAAACATGTATGCATATACGCCATAATATATATAAAATTAATATTGCATAATTATTTATATTATTAAAATCACCATAAAAAAAAATTGATACCACTTAACATACTATCCATTTAACATAAAAAAACATATGAAGTTAATTATTACATCATATTTATTTTATTAAAAAATATTGTAAAAAAATAACACCCTAACATAATGCATCTCTTACTTTAAATTGACATAATGCATCTCTTACTTCAAATTGGGGATTGAACATCCATTGCTTTCATCCCTCCCACTCTTTGAGCGTATACTTAACAAATACATGAACCATAGATAGCTTGTAACATTTATGGATATGAATACTCTCTTTGGGTTTGTAGCTTCTTCATGACACTTGGAATTATGGAATTTACCTAGTTCTAGTCACTTCTAAAGGATTCAATATCCATACTAGTGACTAAAGGATTCAATATCCATACTAGGTGATGGAAGTCTAGGACTATGATGAATCTTTATCTTGGCAACCTATTATGATTTACTTGCTTCTAATTCATATCTTGTTTGATGTTGGATTCATTCTAACTTAAAAATGGTTGGCTAACTCCTCCAACTTCATTTGTTGTGGCTCTTTGCTATGATCTATGTTAGGAATGATTACTTGTCTTGACAACCTATTATGATTCACGTTCTTCTAATTCAGATCTTATTTGATGTTGGCTTCATTCTCACTCAAAAATGGCTCGCCAACTCCTCGAACCTCCAACTTCATTTTTTGTGGCTCTTTGCTACGAGCTCTACTAGGAATGATTAATTGTCTTTGCCATGTTGTTTTTTGGACAATATCTTTTTATCTAATTATCATGGAGCATAGAAAACATATTACGGTGAGGTCCTAACCATTGCCCACTAGCTCATGCTCAACAAGAGGCTAAATCTCTTGTGGTCATTTATAATCATTGCATTCCTCGTACACTCAAATCAACTATTGATTTCGTTGAAGTTGAATCTTGATGTTAAAGTTTGAGAGGAACTAACCCCTTGAATTCCTCACATAAGCACTCCCATGACTCGGGGCACCAAATATTTAAAAAAATAATTGAATTATAGCATTAGATAAAAATGATTATGAGAAAGAAGTGATAAATATTGGGCCATCCTACTAAAGTTGAACGAGCTATAGGTGCAAATTAAAGAAAATGACCACAAAGTTTCAACTTACCCACCAAAGAAGATGGATGAAGGTACCATGTCTAGGTTTGCAATTCTTATGAAAAATCTCCTTAGTTTAAGCTTTGCGAGTGTCTTCTTTATTTTTTGCTCTATTTTTATCATATTGGTAAGCATCTGTTTTCCCACATTGGCATTTAGGATATCTCTCCTGGTTTTGTTTTTCCACAACGTGAGCGATTTAGGGTGTAATTAATAGCAAACAAAACAGAAAACAAAAGTTGCGTTGAAAACCATAACGCGTAGCCACACACATATCTTCCAGCGTTCAAAACCGTAAAAGAGTGTTCAGATATTTTTAAATCATTTGAATAAAATATATGTCATGAACTGCAAATGAAACGTGAAAAAGCTGCGGAAAGAAGGGTATTATAGATTTAGGGATCTTTGAAATATTTAGAAAAAGAGTGTATCTCTTATATGAAACGTGAAAAAGCTGCGGAAGGTTTAGGAAGATTCGAATATGAAGAAATGAAAAGACAGCGTTAATAGATTAGATTCCTTGTTGCCACGAGAGAAACCTGCGGGTGCTTTACACCTTACTCTAACATTCCAAGAGTCGAATGTGGCATGTGACGACGGTGTTTTCTTCTTAATATGGTCCGATAGTGTCGTGTGGTAATCATCTGTGTACAGAGTGCATATGGAAATATGATAATTATTAT
>APFE030333489.1:0-17627 GCA_000404065.3 Pinus taeda
TCTTTATCAAAGTATTTTTTTGCTCTATTTGCTTTCTTCGATTTATGCCTTACGGCGTTTCCTTTGCAACATCTGGTGCAAATGCTAGTGAAAGTTATGTGGTACGATTTTAGTGATATCATTTCATTAGTTATTTCTAGACTTTCTCAATTAGTCGTGCATTGTTTGTTTTATTTGTTTTCAAGCATTTTGTTGAGATAAAGAGTGCATATAGCTACCTTCCAACAACTTCTTAATACTTCTCTATTTTTAATTCTTCGAGGAGTGTTATCCCTGGATTCGCTTAAGAGCAGAGCAGAGCAGAGAGGATCATTATGCTTTTGAGCGAGAAAGAGCAGAACAGAGCAGAGGTTCAATTCCGAATTCCATGTAGTTTTATCTTTAAAGCAAACTAATTAAACAAAATTTCCATTCCCCTTTTGGATCAAGCAGTCAGGGTATGTGAGATGGTTTTAATCTGATTAATTCATTCATTAATTAATATATTTATCGTTTTAGTATCATTGTGTGTTTTTTTGTTGTTTCTCTTTCTTTCTTTCTTCATTTAGCTGAGATAAAGAGTATAGGGGGTTGAGCGAAAGGCGGAGTGAATACAGCTATGGAGCCACCGGCTTAAAAAACTTTACAACTACTTCTAAATATTTATCCATTTGTAATTCTTCAACGAGTTATCTCAGGATTAATGTTGTTTAATATATGTTTAATTAGTTTAAGGGTAGAGTAGAGTCGATCATTATGCCTGAGAGCACATTAGAGAGGATGATTCATGAATTGCATGTCGTTTGATATTTAAAGCACGGTGGAAAGAGGTTAGTGAAAGACAGAAGATACCGTTATGGAGGAAAATGCTAAAGGTACCTTAAAACTTCTCAATATTTCCTTATTTCTGCTTTTTCTTAGGGTTATCTCCAAATTTATGATATTTAATTTGATTAAGAGATTTCGAATTTTTGGAAATAAATAAATGCATGCATGCTTGATATTTCTAGATTTCTGGATTCATGATTTGGGTGAAAAGCTAAGTTATTCTAATTTTTTTCCCAAAGTGAATAACTCGTAACTTCTAGTTATGACAATTTTCTTCACTACCATTTAAAATTTTGAATGGAAGTTTATGCAAAAGCTTTCTAAACTTTTAACTAACTATTTTATAAGATAGCAAAACAATATGAATATAAAATGAAACAAAAAAATTCAATAAATAATTGATGGTCTTAATGTGAGGACATAATCTTGACATAATATTTTCTCATATTGTTGAAATTCTAGAAATATTGCTAATTTTGTTGATGGAGTGTTTAAATCCAATCCATATTGATTATTATATTATTGATGTGGGTTAGAATTCAAGAAACACAACATTGAGGGCTTACAAATTTCGGGTAGATTATGGTCTACATTTTGTTGCAGGTGCAATCTTTCCCACGCTCAGGATGATCACATTTGCAGAGGCAAGCAAGTCATTTCTGTCAATTTGAATTATTTTAACATTCTTAAGAAAAGCTTGTCCTTCGATCCTTGTTTTATGTTTTGTTTATAATTTTTTTTCTGCAACTATGCATAGCATTTATAGATCATTTTACTCGCACATTTGAAATGCTGATAACTTCTTTGGAAGTATTGTTTATAATTATTTTTCTGCAACTATGGATAATATTTATTTTTGTGTACTTTTGTTCATACATTTGAAATTTTGAGCAATTTCTTATCAATATCCATCTCCCCTCACACCCAATCATAGTTACTCCGCAAAACAAAAGCTAAATGGTTACAATTTCGAAACACGATAGAGGCAGTTGGGGGAAGGGTGGGTGAGGAGGAGGAAGAGGAGGTGGTGAGTGTAGTAATCATGAGGGCGAGGACGAGGAGGCAGAAGCAGCATGAAGGAAGAGGATGTGGGGTAGAGGAGAACGAGGGGGGTAGGAGGCATAGGGTGGGGGATGTGGCGAGGGGCCATAAGGTAGAGGAGGGGAAGATGTGAAGGAAGAGGAGGCATGTGCGAGGAGGTAGGGGGGAGGAGGAGGAGGAGGAGGAGGAGGTGGCAAAGGTGGCAGTGTGGGGAGGAGGCAGAGGAAGGGGGGTTTATGAGGTGGAGGAGGATTAGGTGGCCGGGCGAAGCGGTGAGGAGGGGGAGGAGCGTGGGTTTCGGGATGGTGGGAAGAGGGGGAAGAGGTGCTAGAGGAGGTGGGGGTTCCAAGGTGGTGGAAAGAGGGGGAAGAGGGGGAGGAGGAGTAGGTAGAGCCAGAGGAGGTGGAGGGTGTTGGGTAAAGGGTGGAATCAACACGGAGGATTTTGAGGAGGGATGAAGAGGCGGAGGAGAAAGAGAAGGTGGGGGAGGATGGGTAGGTGGTTGGGAGGGGGGGCGAGTCGTATGGGAAGGTCACAAAGGGGGTTGGGAGAAGTGAGAGGAGGATGAGGAGGAGGACAACAAGGAAGTGGCAGAAGAGGAGGAGCGGGTGGCGAGTGAGAATAGTGAGGTAGGAGACAGGGAGGAGGTGGCAGGAGAGAGGGTGATGGGGGAGGAGTAGGGGGAAAAGGCGAGGGAGGAAGAAGAGTGGGAGGAGGAGGTGGTGGAGGATGGGGAGGTAGAGTGTGAGGGAGGAGCAGGGAGGGCTAGGTGAGGGGAGAGGAGGTGGGGGAAGGGTAGAGGAGGGGGAGGAGGCATAGGGTGGTGGGGGAGGTGCCAGAAGAGGTAGAGTGGAGGGGGAGGAGGCAGAGGAGGCACTGAAAGAGGCAAACTGGAGGGAGAGGATGGGGAGGAGGATGAAGAAGAAGAGGAAGTGGGGGTGGTGGAGTAGTAGAAGGAGGGGTGACGGAGAGAGGAGGTGGAGGATGAAGTGGAGGAGGGGGCAGATGGGCGAGGTGGAGGATTGGGGAGGAGAAGGAGTGGTAGATACAGAAGGGGTGGAGGGGGAATAGCTGCAAGAGAACAAGGTGTAGAGACGGAAGGGGCAGAGCGGGAATAGCTGGAGGATGAGGAGGGGGAGGGCGAGGCAGAGTTGGATGGCAGAGAGGAGAGGGAGGAGTTGGAAGAGGTACGAAGAGGCAGCGGAGGAGGCAGGGGAGGTGAAGTAGGAGAGGGAGGAGGGCTAAGAGGTAGAAGAGCTGGAGGGACAAGAGGTGGAGGAGGAGGCAGAGTGGGGTCGAGAGGCAGAGGTGGGGGGATGGATGAGGCATTAGGCACTAGAGAAGGGGGCGAAGGGGGATGGGGACGTGAAGCGGGAGGAGGCAAGGGAAGCTGGCGAGGAGGGGTAGGAGGTGGGAATTGGTGTGGCGGGGTGGTTGGAGGACGGCTAAGGGGAGGAAGCGACGGAGTGGGAAGAGGCGAATGAGGAGGGGTAGGTGGACGTGGGGGAGGTGAAGGCAGAGGTGGTGGGGGGGAGTGGAGTTGGAGGAGGGGGAGAGTGGTGGAAGAAGAGGAGGGGGAGGAGGAGGTGGTGGAGGATGGGCAGGAAGGGGGAAGGGCGGGACGAGGTGGAAGAGGGAAGGGTGGATGGTGGAGGAGCAAGAGGAGGAAGAAATAGAAGGGGAAGCGCCAAAGGCGGAGGAGAATTTGAGGGAGGATATGGGCACCAGAGGATGAAGAGTAGAGGGGTAGGGGGTCGGCATCAATAGTGGAGGGGGAGGAGGAGGAGGAGGAGGTGGCAGATGAGGAGGGCGAGGAGGGGCAAGATGGTGCATGAGGAGGATGGGGTACAAGGGTAAGATACGAAGGGGTAAGAGGGGGAAGAGGAGGGGGAGCAGTGAGAGGAGGGCAAGGATGGGGAGGCAGAGGGGTCGGGGAGGTAGCGTAAGAGGGGGAAGAGGGTGATTTGTTTTTATAGCATGGCTTAATCTTATATGATCCTATGAAAAATTATCTTTGCTCAAGTCATGAATAATACATTAATCTATTTCAGTCTATTTTAGATTATTGATGAGTTATGAAATATTGGACATGGATACTTGATTTAGCTCATTTAATAAATACGCACCTCATCTAAGTTACGAGTTGAACTATCTTTGTGACTTGCCAACTTGTCTTCTCTGTTAAACTCTTCTTTCACTTAAGGTGAGGAATTTATGGTCATTATTGGTTCATCCTTGTTATTCTATATATCTCATTAATAATGGTATCATATCCATCATAGCAAACATTTAAAAGAAGTTTATTCACGTAAAACAATTTTTTCTATTAATATTGAAATATGTTTCATTAGGTATGCATAAAATGCATACCTCTATATTTCATTTTCCCCTTTCTTTCGAATATTGAGCATTTCAACCTATTTTTTCTTTATAATGTGATGATGCAGAAGGGTTCAAGAACCTCTATCTCTATTTTATAAATATTTTTGCTTCATAAAATTTTATATAAGGATTTTCATATTCATATATTGAACAATTTCATTACTTGCTTTGCAATCACAAAGTACTGACACAATTCCTTAATCATGTTTCGAATTCTATCGATATATATGGCCTGGAAAAGTAAAAACCCAACTTCTTATAAATATGCATTGATCTTGGTTGTTTGAATCCATTGACTCTTCATTAATTACATCTTCTATTATTTGGATATCATACCATCAATTTTAATAGCATGGTTTCAACTTACATGATACTATAAAACCTTATCTTTGATCAAGCCATGAGCTATAATTTAATATCATGCACTCTATGTCACTTATTCTATTTCACATTTTTGATGTGTTGGTAATTTTTGGACATACATATTTAATATATATATTTTAATGCCTATACAATTACTTTATGCTAACAATTACAACATTTTTTCGTATTTTCATCAATGCTAAATCAAGTTAAATGGGCCACATATTAAGTCGTATGACCTGTTTAATTTTTCTATTCAATATCCCATGATATTGTTTCTATCTTATGTTTAAAAGGATTCTAACCACATTTGAAAACTTCTAGTATTCTCTTGGCTAGTTTTGGCACTAGGCTTCACCATGTACTCATAAAAAGTGTATATATATCTATAAATTTTTCCTATTTCAATTGTTTGAACATCTAGTTGAAACATGATATAAAGGACTCACCTTTATGTCTTGTGCTAAATATTTCTTGCTTCAAATACTTTTGCCTTAGGGTTTTAAGGTTCATACATTACAATATTTTATTATCCAATTTTCAAAGTTGATGTATTTACATAGTCCCCTAATCATTTTTTAATTACATCATTACACATCGTAATGAACTGACAAGAAATTGTTTGATGGATGATTTGTATTTTTTATTACATTATTTCACTATTTATAGTGCCAATGATCAAATCTATGCTTGTTACATTCATGGTGACCTAAGCACACTTCATGAAGTATTTACCAACATAACCCTTAAGTCCCATAATATGGTGTTCATTTTCATATGCGGATCTAAAATGGTATACATCACTAAACAAATCTAAGAAAAATAGATATAAGAGAATGTGTTTGGAAAATTCTCAATCAAATATTCTCGGAAATGCATTTTTTGATAGCAAATGATGTTATGATAAGGGTGAAACCTTGGTGATAACATCAATCTAGAAGCACACTACTTTTCATGTCCTTTCTCATTCGACCTAAATGGCTATTTCCCCTTTCGTGATAGTACGTGCTGATATATGATCATTATTTATTTACCTTTTACATATTATTATTTTGAAAAATCTAGAAATGATCCAATAATTTTTGGTTTGCCACACAATGTATTTTAACAATTAGGTATGCTCAATTTAATATATATTTTATTTGAAATAAAATCATTATTTTGAATATATACTCAACAAGGAAATACCCTTACATCTAAGGAATATTTATAAGTGGTTTATGTCTTTGTTATATATCCATGTCACATACTTTTAGGACTAATCATTGCAGATCCTATTTCTAATCTTTATTCTCTACAAATAATTGGTGATACTTTGATTATATTATCAGTTACATCTACATCCCTATATTTCATTTTATTCTTATTCAAAGTAGTAAATTTAGGGTTTTAATTGGAATAATATATTAGTTACAAGCCTATCTAGAAACATAAACCATACTATTGACACTATAATAAAATCACTAAAAGTTATTAAAACATGTATATACACTAAATTAACTACTCCTATTATTGTATTATAATGAATGTAAAATTATCATTAATATATTACAACCCCCTTATTATATTTTTGTGTCAATGTTGTCCCCATATTTTTATTATTGTGCCCCATAAAAGCCCACTATTGTTATTATTGTGCCTTTACATTATTATTGTTATGTCAGCTCTGATTACATTATGACCCCTTAGACTCCTATATATAGAAAGGAGGTTTAGTCATTTGTATCATCCAAGAATTATTCATTTGTGTAATGTAAAGGAGGTTTCCCCCTCAAAGAGGCTGAATCCTAAGGCCTTTATCTTTCTTTTCTATCTTTTTGTGAGTTGATTTCATAATATTTCATATCAGAGCTTTGGATTCTAGGGTTTCGCTACTCCAAACAGGTCATTATGGAATTTTCACTATAACTCTTTTTCTGTGGTGTTTCAGAAGCTAAAAAGAAAATGCCATTTAAGCTAAAATTATTCTGAAATTTGGGTCTGAATTTCAAAGTTTGTCTCGCTATATTTTCGGATATATGATCTGAGGAAGTTAGGGTTTTTGCAGACTCCCAAATTACATTCCAAACAGGCAACCTAGGGAAAATTGTCATAACTTTTGTTCTAAGCTCAGATTGAAATTTCATAAGAAATTTTAGAAAGAGTATGGCATGTAGTTTTCTATATATCAGTTTTAGGTACGAAGGTCAAAATAGTGGCACATGGCATTTCGTACAAGTTTTCTCTACTGAAATAGTCTATAATTAGGCCACCAAGGGAGATTTGGCATAACTCTTCCTTGGAGAATCCAATCTTGATCAGACTTGCGGGGTGAGAAAGAGGACTCAAAGGGCTACTTTAGGACACAATTTAAAATATTTGAGATATGCAGTTATAGATATAAAATAGATTCAATATCGAGCTCTTACAAAGTGAAAAAAAGGTGTGTAGTTTTTTTTAAATTTTGCATAAGATTGGTTTGAAAAATTAGTTTGAAGGAATTCAGAAGGAATAGTGAGGAATTATTAGCATTAGTTGATGCCCTAAAGAAAGAAAATGGAAACACCAAGTAAGAAACCTGAAAGCTCTAAAATGACTCATGAAGAAGAGAAAAAAAATGCATGATATATCAAAATTAAAAAACCATGTACAACAAATTTCACTCTCACAAAAGGTAATTGAAGCCAAGATGAATGGCATGGAAGCTAATATGAATGACATGTAAGTTAATATGGATGGCATGCAAGATAAGATGAATTTCATGGAAGCTAAAATGAATGGCATGGACGATAACATGAATGGCATGGTTTGTAAGATGGAAGAATTGAAGATATATTTGAATAAGTTGCTACAAGAAATGGTTACTAATGGTGAAAGTGTAGTAAAGGAAACTCATGATGAGAACAAAAGAAATGTTAATCATGATTCCATAGACTTTAATGTTACATTGAACACCCACCATGTTCCAAAAATTGATATGAGGAAGTTTGATGGCAGGGATCCTAGAACATGGCTACTACAGATGGACAAATATTTTGATCTACATGAGGTGAAATTGTTACAAAACGTACGTATTGAATCTTTATATTTAGAGCCAAATCAATTTTTATGGTAAGAAGGGCTTTGTTCGAGTAAACCCCTTATTATATTGTAGTGCCCATGTAGTCTCCATATTGTTATTATTGTGCCCCATAGAAGCCCACTATTGTTATTATTGTGCCCTTACATTATTATTGTTATGTCAGCTCTTATTATATTATGACCCCTTAGAATCCTATATATATAAAGGAGGTCTAGTCATTTGTATCGTCCAAGAATTATTCATTTGTGTAATGTAAAGGAGGTTACCCCGTCGAAAAAGATGAATTCTAAGGCGTTTATATTTCTTTTCTATATTTTTGTGAGTTGGTTTCATAATAGGTTGCCATGGACAAAACCCTAAATCAAATCAAGAAACCAACACATCCTCCTCCTACTCTCTCCCACACCTTGCCCCCACCCCCTTGACCTCTTCTTTCCTCTCTGCATCCTAATTTACACTCACCTTCCTCCTCCTCCTCCATCTTCCCTCTTCTCCCATTACCACTTGTCCCACCCTCCACCTCTCCTTTCTTCTCTGCATCATCATTTCTCCCCACTCCTCCTCTTGCTCCTCTTGTCTCCAACACTTACACTGCCTCCTCTTTCTCCTCCTCCTCCTTAGCCTATAACACCACTCCCTCCTCTCCCCTCGAACAACCACCTATTATTTCTCTTGTTCCTCCTCCTCCACCTCTCTCATTTTTTCCTCCTATTCATCTTTCCTTACCCTTCTCCTACTAATACACCTCTTTTTTCTCCTCGCTTCGCACCCTCACTCCACTCATGTGCCACCACCACCTTCCCTTCATTCTCCCACTAATGCTTACCCTCACCCTTCCACCTCCTCCTCACTGTGCCCTCTTCCCCTATGACTCTTCATTCTCTTCCTCCTACTCACTCACCACCTTCTATCCTACCCACCACTATATACTTCCCCATTCAAACTCATCTTTCCCCTCCTCCTCCTTTTCTCGCACTCTATTCCATGTTCCTCTCCCCTCAAGCCTCCTCCTATTGTTTCTCCTTTTCCTCCTCCTCCACCTCTACCTAATTCTCCTCGTCTCCCTCTCTCCTTTTGCTTCTCCTCATAATACACCTCGTTCTCCTCCTTAATTCCCCCCTCGCTTTCCTATTGTTCTACGACCATCTTCCACTCCTACTACCACTCTTGGTTTCCCTGACCCATCCACCTCCTCCCAACTTTTCCCTCTAACCCTATGCCTCTTCCTTCTCTTCCTCCCACTCATTCACCACCTTTGTATCCTACCCACCACCACCTCCTTCACCTCTTGCTCCTTCATCTCCTTCTCCTCACCATTCTAATTCTCCTCTCACCTCCTTGACCTTACTTCCCACCCCTTCATCCTCTTATTATTCCCCATGGCCTTACAAGTATCTCTTGTGTGCCTCACCAAACTCCCCCCCTACCTCCCCCTCCTCCTCTCCACCAACCTCTCCTCCTGCTCATCCTCCTCTACCCCATTCCTCTGTCCCCTCCTCCTCCTCATCCTCCTCCCCCATTTGTCTTCCCCCTCGTCCTCCTCATCCTCCTCCCCCATTAGTCTTCCCCCTCCTCCTCCTCCTCCTCCCCTATTCCTATTCATACTTTGTCTCCCTATCCACACCCTCATCCCCATCTCCCTCCTCACCCTTCCCCTCCGCCCCTCTTCATCATCCTACACCTCCTCCCACACCACCACCCCTTACTCTTACCACTCCCCTTCATCTACCACCACCACCTCCTCCCCAAATCCTCCTCATCGCCACTCTCCACCTCCTCCCCTACCTCCTCCACCTCCTTCTCATCCCCTTACCTCTCTTCCTCACTCCCCTCCACCTCTTCCTTCTCCCCCCATCCCCTACCTCTGTCTCCCCCGCTTTGTCCCACTCCTCCCACCTCCCCCCCTCCACCTCATTCCCTTCCCCTCCTCCTCCTCCCCTCTTTTTCTTCCCCTTACTCCCCTTTTGCCTTGCGCTCCTCCTCCTTCACTTCCTCCTCAAATTCCCCATCCCGCCCCTTATTCTCTTCCTCCCTTGACTCCTCCAACTTCCCCTCCCCCTTGCTCCACCCTCCTCCACCTCTTCACCCTCTGTCTCTTCCACCTGTTCCCCCTTCCCCCCCTCATCTCCCTCCCCCTCCTACTCCCCCCCGCCTCTTCCTCCATTGCCACCTCCCCTACCTGCCTCCGCTGCCTCTCCCACCGCCTTCTCCCTATCCCTCCCCCACTACCTACTGCTCCTCCTCTTCCTCCCACTACCCCTACCCCTCACCCCTCTACACCTCCTCCCCCACCGCATATTTCTCCTCCCCTTCCTTCGGCTCCACCTCTTCACCCTCCTCTCCTTCTACCTCCCCCTCCTCCTCTTCCCACTCACCCCTCCTATCCCTCTTACACCTGTGCCACTTCTACCTCTTCCTCCTCCCCCAACTACTCTTATGCCTACAACTCCATCCCCTCCGACCTCATCCTCATCCTCTTCCTCAGCACCCGCACTCCTCCTCCTACCCCACCACTTCCTCACTTCGCCTACCTCCACCTAGGCCTCCTTTGGCTCCTCTTCCTCCCCCTTTGCCTTCTCTCTGCCTCCCTCAACTCTACTTTCACCTCTCCCACATCTCCTCCACCTGCTCCTTCCAATCCCTCCCACACTCCTCCCCCTCCTTAGCTTCACCATCTGCCCCTTCCAACTCCTCCCCCGACTCCCCCTCCTCCTCCTCCTGTGCCCCCCACCTCTACCTCTTTCCCCTCTTCGCACTCCTATCCTCCCCCCGCTCTTCCTCTTCCTCTGCCTCCCCGCCTATCCTCCTTCTCCCCCTCCTCACCCTTGTCTCCCTCTCCTCTCGCTCCCCCTCCTCTACCCTCTATACGACCCTCTACTTTCACTTCTGCCTCCTCCCCCTTTGCCTAGGCCTCCTCCACCTCCTCTCCCCCACTTTACCTCCTCCACCTACCCCTTTTCCCTCTCCTCCACTTCCTCCACCTAACAACCACTACCTCCTCCTATTATTTTTCTTGTTCCTCCTCTTCCACCTCTACCTCCTTCTCCTCCTCACCCTCTCTCCTTCCCTTTCTCCTCCTAAAACAACCCCTTCTCCTCCTCACTTCCCCTCTCACTCTCCTGTTGTACCACCACCATCCTACCCTCCTTCTCCCAATTTTGGTTTCCCTCACCCCAACACCTCCTCCGCACTCTACCCTACCCCTAAGCCTCCTCCTTCTCTCCCTCCCACTCATACACCACCTTCATATCCTACCCACCACCACCTCCTCCTTCTCCTCCTCCTCCTTGTCCATTTCCTTTTCCTTGGCCTTCCACTTCTCCCCTCACCTCCACCACCTTATCTCCACCCATTATCCTCTTTCTCCTCCAAGTGGCCTTACAAGTCTCTCTAACATGCCTCCCCAACCCCCCTTCTACCTCTTCCTCCTCCTATTATTCCTCCCCCTATCTCCCCTCATGCACTTGACCACCTTTGGAAAACCTCCTCCTCCTCTATTCCCCACATTCCTTCTCCTGCTCATCCTACTATGCCGCATTCACCTCCAACTCCAACCCCTCCCATCCTCCTCCTCCTCTACCTCCCTCTCTCTACCCTACCCTCATCCCCCTCCGCATCATCCTCCACCTCGTCTTGTGCTACCACCCCCTCCCTCTCCTACTCGTGCCTCTACCCCTCATTCGCCCCCTGCCTCCTCTTCCCCACCTCCTGCTCATCCCCATCCCCATATTCGTTGTCCCTCTCTGCCGTACATGCTACCTCCCACTCCTCCCTCTCCACCTCATTCCCTTCCTCCCTCGGCCCCTCCTCCTACTCCCTTTCTACCTCGCCATCCTCCCCCTCCTCCTTCTATTCCCTTACCTCTTCCACATCCCAATCCTCTCACTCCTCTCCCTCTCCCTCCTCCACCTCTTCCCCCTCTGCCACTTCCACCTATTCCCCCTCCTTCTGCTAGTACTTATTTGCCTCCTCATCTTCCTCCTCCACCTACTCCTCTCCCTTTCTCGGTGCTTACTACTCCTCCCCCCTTGCCCTACTCTCTTCCTGCATTGCCTCTTCCTCTTCCGACTCCTTCACAATAGTGTCCTCTGGGATCGCAACTATAATTGAGTATGGGAACTTCTTAATATTTGTTTTTCAATTCCCTGTTTCCTTTGAGTGTTTAGAAAGCTAACAAGGCAAAAAGAAAGAATTTGAGCTCTGAAGTGTAATTGAATTCTTAAATAAAGATAAAAGTTTATAGGAGTTTTTAATATTAGATTTTTAAATATGGATTAATTATTATATTAATTTAGAAAGATTTTAAAACTATGAATGAATTCTAGATTAAACTTTTCCTTAAGAAAAATTAAAATTAGGGATAAATTTTAAATTTAAATTTTGAGTTTTAAAAATAAGTTAAATTTTGGAGGGAAAAGTGAACGAGTTTAATTTCAGTGAATTGTAATTTTAAAATTGTGTATATTAATTAAAATTAATACAAATTATTTATATTTTAAAAATAATGTGAAGAAAATAAATAAAAATTGTTGTTCTTAGATAAAAAAAAATTATATATGCTTACTTAAGATGTATACTCAATAATTTTTTTGTAATTGAAACTTTTTTATTGGAATTTTTATAGCATTGTATCATATCCAAATTCGGAACTTGGTAAGTATAACATTCCATAGTTGAAAAAGCTATTATCCATAAATGTTATCCATCACAAGAAGGAATTATGGGGAAAATATGTCATTCCCCTAGGGTAGAGAATTGCCATTACAGGTGCTTCATCTTCCTGTGGATGAGAGATTACATGTCCTCACATATTGAATCACGGGAAATGAGATTTATGTATATTTATATGCTCATACTACAAGATTTAAGTTTGAGTATACATTGACGCTATACGGCAAAGGAAAATATTTGTAATAAAATTAAATTTATAAAACTAAATTTAATAAAAAGTCAAGTGAAAATTGTAATTAAGTTGCATTGTAAATATTTGTAATAAAATTAAATTTATAAAACTAAATTTAATAAAAAGTAAAGTGAAAATTGTAATTAAGTTGCATTGTAGAGGAGAGTTAAATTAGAAATAAAGGTAAGTTTTTTATTTTGATAAACGAAGGCGAGCTAAATTCATGTAAAAAATTGTGTTGCTAGTCTATTAACTCCAATTGTGTTGCTAGTCGATTAACTCCACAAGTAAAGTTAAGTTGATTGAAATAGAAACAAATTTTAATTCAACATGTAAATATACGACTATTGATGGATTGATTAAAATAACAAAAATTTAATTGAATACAGATAGAGAGTTAATTAGACAAAAATACAATAAGCACTTAAAAACGGATTAAACTCGTCAAGTTGATGGGAAACATGATATACCAGTTCAATCAAATTGATAGAGAGGAATGATATATATAAATTGAACTTGATGCCATGGCAGAGCCTAAAATCATACCATGTACATAAAATTGCATGCCATCCATGTATACAGTTATTAATCTCCATAAACTCAAAAATTGTAAATCCTCTTTTCTTCTATTCACACACAATCATCACTAACCCATAGATCAAAACATATTTAAACCACAGATTTACTAGCTCACTCAGACTCAAACTGACATCCAAACCAGGCAGACATCCAAGCACACATACTAAAATGCTCCAGATCGATTTCCTAACTTCATTCAACTGGTATATTCCCAACCCTACCGGACATATGTACTTCCCACGTTTCATGGAATCCAAGTTTTCATAGTTTCCCTAATATAAACGCGTTGGCCATTGGATACGCTTTTGTCGGGGAATATAACAAACGCACGGGGCATTGGCGGTGTGGAATATGCTTTTCTCAGGGAATATAACAAACTTGACTTATAGCAAACGCACGGGGCATCGTTGGAGTGGAATATGCGGCTTTCATGGTCGGAAATAACAAACTACAGGCGTGACATCGTCGGAGTGGAATATGCCGCTTTCTTTATCAGAAATAACAAACTACAGGCGTGGCATCGTTGGACTGCATTATGCGGCTTTCTTTGTCAGGAATAACCAACTACAGGCGTGGCATCGTTGGAGTGGAATATGCGGCTTTCTTTGTCAGAAATAACAAACTACAGGCGTGACATCGTTGGAGTGGAATATGCCGCTTTCTTTGTCAGAAATAACAAACTACAGGCGCCCACGACTTGGCATAGATTTAGGCGCCCACGATTTGTTTGAACGTTTGATGAACACTACTTGGCATAAATGTGTCTGAACATAAACGTGTTTGAACGTGGGATGAACTCCAAGTGCCCTCTACTCACATTACTTGTCACACCGGAGCTCTACTCAATTCCACGTAGTTTGATCTTTAAAGGGAAGTGGTTAAACACAACCTCCCCTTTTTGATCAAGCGGTAAACAAAATTTCCATTCCCCTTTTGGATCAAGCGGTCAGGGTATGTGGGATGGTTTTAGTCTCATTAATTCATTCATTAATAATATATTTATCATTTTAGTATCATTGTGTGTTTTTTTTTGCTATTTTTCTTTCTTTCTTCATTCAGCTGAGATAAAGAGTAGGGTTGAGCGGAAGGCGGAGTAAATACGGCTATGGAGCCATAGGCTTAACAGACTTTGCAACAACTTCTGAATATTTATCTATTTTTATTCTTAAAAGAGTTATCTCAGGATTAATGCTGTTTAATATTTGTTTAATTAGTTTAAGGGTAGAGCAGAGACGATCATTATGCCTTAGAGCACAATAGAGAGGATCATTCATGAATTGCATGTCCTTCTATCTTTAAAGCGGAGTGGAAAGGACTTAGCGAAAGATAGAATGGATACCGTTATGGAGGCAAATGCTAAAGGTACCTTAAAGCTTCTCAATATTTCTTTATTTCTGCTTTTTCTTAGAGTTATCTCTAGAAGATTTATAATATTTAATTTGATTAAGAGATTTCAATTTTTTGAAAATAACTAAATACATGCATGCTGCACTACTCTATATTTCCAGATTTCTAAATTCATGATTTTGATGAAAAGCCAAAGCTATTCTAAATTTTTACCCAAGTGAATAACTCGTAACTTCTAGTTATGACAATTTTCTTCACTTTATTTAAAATTTTGAATGAAAGTTTATACAAAAGATTTCTAAACTTTTAACTAACTATTTTATAAGCTAACC
The DNA here is from genome assembly GCA_000404065.3 of Pinus taeda. Classification (NCBI taxonomy): domain Eukaryota; kingdom Viridiplantae; phylum Streptophyta; class Pinopsida; order Pinales; family Pinaceae; genus Pinus; species Pinus taeda. The sequence goes on from APFE030333489.1 coordinate 14,816, forward strand.
AAACAATATGAATATAAAACGAAACAAAAAAAACTCAATAAATATAATGTGAGGACACAATGCTGACATAATATTTTTTCATATTGTTAATTTTGTTGATACTGTTGAAATTCTAGAAATATTGCTAATTTTGTTGATGGAGTGTTTAAATCCAATCCATATTGATTATTATATTATTGATGTGCGTTAGAATTATTTACGTGCGTTAGAAGCACAACCCTCACGGCTTACAAATTTCCGGTAGATTATGGTCGGGTTCAAGAGAATTATAAAATCTATTCCTTAACGTCATGAGAATTATAGAGAGAGGGGAGTAAAAGATTGTTTAATTCTTTTGGATTCCCACCTACACTATTGTGAAGAGAAATTTCCTTCATTGTTTGAGGCAAACAACATGTCTACATTTTGTTACAGGCCCAATCCTTCCCATGCTCAGGCCTAATCCGTCCCATGCTCAGGATGATCGCGTTTGTAGAGGTAAGCAAGTAATTTATGTCAATTTGAATTATTTTAACATTCTTAAGCAAAGCTTGTCCTTCGATCCTTGTTTTAAAGTTTTGTTTATAATTTTTCTGCAACTATGCATTGCATTTATAGATAATTTAGATAATTTTGTTCGCACATTTGAAATGCTCATCACTTTTTTGGAAGTAATGTTTATAATTATTTTTCTGCAACTATGGATAACATTTATTTTTTATACTTTTGTTCATACATTTGAAATCCTGAGAAATATTTTTTATTTTTAGTTCCCCATTATACCTTTGTTCACACATTTGAAATTCTGAGCAAATCCTTATCAATATCCATCTCTCCTCACACCCAATCATAGTTAGTCCTCACAACAAAAGCTAAATGGTTACAATTTCAAAACATGATAGAGGTAGTTGGGGGAAGGGTGGGTGAGGAGGAGGAAGATGAGGAGGCGAGTGCAGTGATGGTGAGGGAGAGGACGAGGAGGTGAAGGGAGTGTGAAGGCAGAGGAGGTGGGGTAGGAGAAGGGGAGGAGATAGAGGAGAAGGAGGGTGGTAGGAGGAGCAGGGTGGGGGTTGTGGCGAGGGGTGGCAGGGCAGAGGAGGGGAAGAGACAGAGGAAGAAGAGGCAAGTGGGTGGAGTTAGGGGGAAGGAGGAGGAGGAGGAGGAGGTAGAGGAGCAGTGGAGGTAGGGGAGGAGGCTGCGGAGCGGTAGGGGAGGAGGAGGAGATGGAGGAGGTGGGAGGGAGGAGGTGGCGGAGGAAGCAGTGTGGAGAGGAGGCAGAGGAAGGGGGGTTTACAAGGTGGAAGAGGTGGAGGAGGATTAGGCAAAGGGGGAGGTGGCAAAGCAAAGGGATGAGGAGGGGGAGGAGGTGAGGGTTTCAGGGTGGTGGAAAGGGGGGGAAGAGGGGGAGGAGGAGGAGGTAGATTCGGAGGAGGTAGAGGGGTTGGGTGAAGGGCGAAATGGACAGGGAGGAGTTTGAGGAGGGACGAAGAGGTGGAGGAGGAGGAGAATCAGAAGGAGGGGGAGGATGGGCAAGCAGTTGGGAGTGGGGATGAGCAGTATGGGAAGGTCATGGAGGGGTTGGGAGAAAGGGGAGGAGGAGGAGGAGGAGGACAGGGGGGAAGTGGCATAAGAGGAGGAGGTGGCGAGTGAGGATACTGAGGCAGGAGATGGGGAGGAGGTGGGGGGAGAGAGGCTGATGGGGGCGGAGTGGGAGGAGGGGCAAGGAGGAGTAGAGGGAAGAGGCAGAGGAGGAAGATTGGGAGGAGGAGGCTGGGGAGGGTGGGGAGGTAGAGTGGTGGTGCGAGGGAGTAGGAGGCAGGGCTAACTTAGGGGAGAGGAGGTGGGGGAAGGGTAGAGGAGGAGGTGGAGGCGGAGGAGGCAGAGGGGATGGGGAGGCACTGAAAAGAAAGAAGCAGAGGAGGAGACTAGAGGAGGGCAGAAGGTGCCGAAGGTAGAATAGAGGGAGAAGATGGGGAGTAGGGTGAGAAGAGGGACATGGGGGCAGTGGAGTGGGAGAAGCAGGGGTGGGGGAGAGAGGAGGTGGAGGATGAAGTGGAGGAGGGGGAGGATCGGAGAGGTGGAGGGCTGGAGAGGAGGAGGAGGGGTAGAGATGGAAGGGGTGGAGGGGGAATAGGTGTAGGATAAGGAAGTGTAGAGACAGAAGGGATAGAGGGGGAATTGCTGGAGGAGGAGGATGGGGAGGGTGAGGCAGAGTTGGAGGGTGGGGCAGAGAGGGAGGTGTTGGAGGACGTATAAAGAGGCAGAGGAGGATTTGTGGGAGGTGAAGAAGGAGGGGGAGGAGGGTTAAGAGGAAAAAGAGCCGGAGGGACAAGAGGTGGAGGAGAAGGCAAAGTGGGGTCGGGAGGCCGAGGAGGGGGGCCGAATGAGGCATTAGGCATGACGGAGAAGGGGGCGAAGGGAGAGGGGGATGTGAAGGGGTAGGAGGTCGGGGGAGGTGGTGTGAAGGGGCAAGAGGTGGGCGTTGGTGTAGTGGAGTAGTTGGAGGACGGCTAGGGGGAGGAAGCGACTAAGCAGGAAGAGGCGAATGAGGGTGGGTAGGTGGACGCAGTGGAGGTGAAGGGAGAGGTGGTTAGGGGGAGCAGAGTGGGAGGAGGGGAAGAGTTGTGGAAGAAGAGGATGGGGAGGAGGAGGTGGTGGAGGATGGGTAGGAATGGGGAAGGGTGGGACGAGGTGGAAGAGGGAAGGGTGGACGGTGGAGGACGAGGGGGGGAGGAAGAGGTCGAGGGGAAGAGGCGAAGGTGGAGGAGAATGTGAGGGAGGATATGGGCACTAGAGGATGAAGAGTGGCAGGGCAAGGGGCCGACATCGATGG